>CM035406.1:106044746-106159746 GCA_020310875.1 Ceratopteris richardii
AATGACACATGAGCCTTTGGAAGGTAGTAGGTGCATTTGTGATTCCAAATGGCATCATATGAAATGCAAAGACTCCCCAGTTTGTGGAAAAAGATGTCTTATGTTGATCCTTGATGGCTATTGCTACTTGATTGTAACCAAAAAATCCATCAAGGAAGTTGTAAACTTCCTTGCCCGCTACATGTTCTTGTAGATATTAAGTGATAGGAAGCGGATAAATATCTCTTATAGTGACAAAATTACCTTCTTCAAGTTAACACACACACACACACAATTTTCCATTCTTCTTGGGCACAACAACAATGGGGGATACCCATTATGTATGCTCAATTTCATAAATAAAGCTAGCTTTTATCAACCTATCTATTTCTTCTTTTATCTTTGCTGCGTGTCATTATAGGTGTATGGCTTCTGCTTCATTGGCTTGGCTTCTAAAGTCATGGGGATCCTATGGGAATATATGTCTAGATCCACTCCTTTGAAGTCTTTCTAATTCCAAGAGAACACATCCCTATACTCTCTTAGTAGACTTACCAGTTCACGTTCTTCTTCCTCACTTAGGTCGTGTCCTATATATGTGCTTCTTTGTTCTCCATCTTCAATCGTCACTAAAATTTTCTTGGTTTGTTCTTGATTATCATATGCTTCTCCCATGAAAGCTTCTCAATTTTACATTCTAACCATTATTTTCATGTCCTCTATCTCATACTTCTTGAAATTCTTAGGCACTTCAAACAAGAATTCTTCTCCTTCTTCTTGTGTTGGGGCATTCTTCTTTTGTTTCTTCTTCTTACTCTCCATGTCTAATTGTGTAGTTAGCATCATATTGCTCTTACACTCTTTCTGTTCTTGAGTCTTAGCTTTTACCAAGTATAAGTACTCTTCTTTTAAGGCACAAAAGGAGCCATGATGATGGATTCTATATCCTCACCATTGGCTTCTTCTTGTACATCCTATACTAGGCTCACATTCCTCAATTATGGGTTCACGCATGAATATTGAAATATCATAAGCATCTTCATCACAATGGGGGGTGGATTGTTCTTCATTTGCTACTACATCCATTGTTGCTAATATTTTTGCCCAATCATGGCTTTTGAACTCTTCATCTAGAAAGATTATAAGCCTGTAGGCTGGATCTTGGAGTGATCTCTGGTTTTCTGAAGCTTCTATGTCTTTGGATTCTATTTTCTTCTCTTCTTTTGCTGGAAACTTACACATCTAGAAGTGTGTATCCTCGTGCATCCATGAAGTATATGATCCTATGGAATGCATAGATTCCATATCTTCAGGTGTTTATGGGCTGTGTTCCATTGCAAGGGTGGTACATATTTATGCCTATAGTCTTTGAGGTTGACCTTGGTAGTTAACCCTAAATGTTGTAAGTACAAGGAAATGGTTCCCCAATCCTGCACTCTTTGCAATTGTCTCATGAAAGGTCTACACAAAATCATCTCATAGACATGGTTCTTTCCAAATTCACATATAGCAAAGATATGCTCCAACTCTACACTACAAGTAGTGAGAGTGATTTATCTAGCAATCCTAGAGGCTTCTCTATGTGTCCATATTTCATTTGCAGCTTCATTCATGTGGGTCTTAAAGTTCATTTTCCCCAATATTTTCATAAGGAAGTGGTGGAAATGGAAACCCCTGCTCCTGAGTCTAGGATTGCCTTTGTTGTGTATCCTTGATATGTGATAGGGAGATACTTGTTTCCTTCTTCTCCCTTGCTCATACATCCTATCTTGTCTAAGGGAATTTCTGGTACTTTCCTTTGTTATCCTACCTAAGAGTGAGAATTAGCAACTTCTGGCAATTGATTTGCTACATGCTTCCACAACTTCGATTTGACTTTGAGTACTTCTTCTAAAGTGAGGTGACATTGCATTTTAGTGTTCTTAACTACTTTTGTGTTCCTATGTAAAATGGATTCTTTGTTTCTTATCATTATTGTGGGAGCTCTCATTTGAATATACTTCAATTCTTGAGGGCCTGTGAAATGAGGCAATTCCTATAAGGAATGGGATTTGAAGACTAATTGTTCATTTGATTGTACATCTTCTTGCTCTCCATAGATACAACGAATGTCCTGAGGAAATCGATCATGAAGATCATATACTTCTTGAATTGAAGGGGTTCCTCCCTCTCTCTCCTTGGCTCCTTTTGCCTCTTGTATTTCGCATAAGAACTCTTGGGAGTACTTATTTATAGAGGAAGGGATTCTATTTTCTATAGAGTTAGAAACAAAAGCTTCATGTGGGGGTAAGCTTTTTCCTTCACTTCCACTATTTTGAGCCTCCGACATTTCCAAGGCTTGTGGCTTAGCCACCAATTTCTCTAATCTCTCTAATAATCCTTCAAAGTGTAAATTTGGTTTTACGAAGTTTGTCTGATTGAAAGATGGATTGCTTCAAACATAGCTTAAGCTAATTCTACCATCTTTGCACATAGCTTCATCCTTTCAATATCTAAGTCCACTCGAGGATAAGATTAATGCAACTCAGCTACATTTGCCCTTCTTGAAGTCGAGCTTGGTAGGCTTTGAACATCATGTCTAAGCCTTCTCGAGTAGGATCTACTAAGACCGATCCTGCTCGGGGTTTAGATGGGATGGATGGTGGGATGTGAAGTGGCGTGTTAAATGGAAGGTGCATCTATGAGGGGTTTTTAGATGAGAGTTCTACTATTTTTGTTTTTTTCCTTAAGGCTCCCTTCTAGCTCACTCACCTGCCTAGCCCATTGTCTCTTCATTCTTCCATTTATATCCTTCCATGTCCTAGTTCTTTTCTTACTAGTGCCTTCTAATTCACTAGTCCTAGATTTTTTTTCCTGTTCCATGTCTAGAGTCTTCTATAGAGCTTGTGCTTTAGTGACTACCTATACGGGGGCAATATTTGTCACACTTCCATTGGGTTCTATTGTCAAGACAATTAAATTGATCGGGGTGATTTTTTGAGTATTGGCTGGATTCTTAGGAAGATCTCAGAGGAAATGTTCCTTTCCATAATCAGGAAAAAAATCCTTTAATCACTATAGATTGAGGTTTCCCTAGTGGAGGAAGTGGACACTCGCAAATAAAGTGATCTCTTTGATATCTAAAACATGGTCCTCTAGGTCCCTTAGGCCTATATTGTTGCAATTGAGGTCTAGGTTTATGGTTCTTGCACATTATCTAAGTGTAGTCAGCCTCCTAACTAGGCTCCATTAGCAGTGCATCATATTGATAAACCTCATTATGCTCGATTGATTCATTGTAATACGTTGGTGGGCTATCTCCATGTGTCGAGTCAAAACTCTATGCATTAGGGTCACTATCTTATATTAATGGAGATGTTCAGACTAATGAACTATTGAGTTTATCTTTTGTCACTGCATACTTGACTCATATAACACTGGCAGGGGGTGGCAGTTGATGTCCTAGCACTGGCTAAAGTCTAGGTTGTGCCTAATACTATGGTTGGTAATTTTGTTGTGGCCAATAGTAAGGCTGTTGTTGATACTGGTTTTGGTACATCCTTGGCTGTGGGTAGTTTTGCCTAAATGCTTGCTTGTTGTAGGGGCAATCTTGGGCCAAATGGTTCGTGTATTTCCTTTCTATTGTGGAATATTGGGCATTTAAATTTCTTAGGTTCTGAGTTTGCAAGGGACATACATTGGCCATGTGATCACCTTTGTAAGCATAACAACACTTCATTGTGACCACTCTCTGAGCTTTTCTATTCTAGACTCTTAACTTTCAAGCTATCTGTTTAGCCAATTCATCTATCGATGTTGTGATTTGGATGTACTACTACTGGAACACTCTAGATCCTTGAAGAGTTTAGAGAGCTCTAGTTTGTCACCCAAGTCGTCCTCGATATCAATACACATTCTTTAGCATTGTTTTCAAGTACGAGACTCCTTCAAATAAACATACAACCTTAACTTCCCACTCAATATACCATCTAAGAATAGAGAAACTTATTTAGATGTTAAAAGGACAAACTTCTGTCAAGTCTGCCTTTTAATCTCTGTTCGGGTTCTTGGGGATGGTAGGGGTCTGATAATTCAGAGGCCCTTTATCTAGTTTTCCCACTTACTTAACAAATTAAGCAGTACACTATTACTCAGTATCAATTCTTCTACATAGTCTCACTACTCGCATTCTAGTTATTCTTTACGCCATAGGTAACACAAAAGTTAATGATCACCGTAGCACAGATTGATCATCGTCACCGAACATTACTATGTTAACCAGAAATTAATGTAATTCAACAAAGTAAAGTAACAGTACTCAGAGTTACTGGAATCTATACTGCGACGTCTCCGTAGGGTCGTAAATCGCCCAGACAGACAGTCTTGCGATCCCATCTCCTCTTTCTGGAGAACACCGTAATATCTCTTCATTAATAGAAAACGGGTTACAACACTTCGCTACGACCTTTCGGTACGTGCGGTATAGAAAAAATATAATATTACATGATGCCAATCCGGCGGCCTAACACTGGCACGCATGGTGGACTTGAACCCGCAAGGAAAACAAAATTAAAGCTCATCTACGATGCCTTGGATATACATGGTTCTTGCTAATTTGAAGGTTCTGGCGATTTTCTGTTTTAATGAATCCAACATTAGTTTTAATGTTTCCGGCTCCACCAGCTGTGCGTCAGTTCGGTCTGAACTTGCCGTAATGACCTGACTCACCAGAACTTCAGTCTGGGTCTGCAAAAATGCTTCTTGCAAGTAAAAGTCATTTGCAAGGGCTGCATCGTGGCTCAATCTCATATCATTAATTTGTCCATCTATTCTGGATAGTCGCTCTACTTGAAAGCCTAGCTGCTTTTCTCTTCATTCCAGCTCCTGAGATTGATATTGAATGATTTGATAATAAGCATCTCTTTCTTTCTTATCCCTACTATCTCCTTATGAAGTTGAATGGTTAAACTCGTTTGGGCTTTGAGAGCAGAATTCGCCTAAAATAGATTGACAGTGGCGGTCTGAAGTTCTGCAATAGTGTGCGTAGCTAAAATAGCCATCTCTTGTCCTCTCTGCACCACCTCATCAAGCTGTATTCGAGTTTCCTCCAACAAATTATCAATCGCCACTCGAGCATCTTCTTTATCCTGTACCAACTGATTTAACTGCTTGATCTTTGCATCACGAGCAGTTAACAAAACATCCTTGGCTTTTAACTCTGCCAATGCTGCATCGCGTTGTGCAATCAATGTGTCTTGCTCTGCAATCCTAGCTTGAAGTTGTTGAAGTTGCATTTGCAAAGCATGGTTGTCTGCCTTAACGACATTTGCTTCTTCCTGTAATGGGGCAATATCAGCCTATAAAACATCAACTTTGTGCTGCAACTCCTGTCTGATATTGTCAGTTGCCATCTTCATTTGCATCGGTAACTGCTGCAAGAATTGGATCAAAAGTCGACCCATAGATTCAAGTTCATGAAACATCGGGATTGGAGAAGGAAGAGTAGGAAGGGATTGGGATATAGAAGCGGAAAACAGATGAGGGGAAGATGGTGGAGAATAGGCGGGAGAAGAAGATGGAGAATTGGGTACGTTGGGAACAACAGGCTGGACTGGGACAATGGGCTCAACAGTGTTCATGGTGGAAGAAAGTGGGATAAGAATGTTAGGCACCAGCACTATTCCGGTGGTCTGCTGCATTGTCGCTTCCGTTCGGTCAATCACAGCATCAACCAGAGCAATCACGTCATTGAGAATCTCTACAATAATTGCTTGAACATCATCTTGATTCTGTTGATGAGAATCGTCTCGAGAAGAAACTTCTTAAGAGTTGGCGGTGGAAGCACTTTGTTCCTGCTGCTGGATTGGAGAAGAATGGGCAGAAGAATGAACATGAATGGAGGTAGCGGTGTCGTGGAAGACCTCTTCTTCATGTCCAACATTGGATCCTTGCACTTGGCTCTCAGAGGGACTTATACGTCTGCGTTTCCGATGAAGAAGTTGAAAAAGATCTGCATCATCATCGTCCTCATCTTCGATCATCCGAGTAGAGTCTTCATGCAACAGGAAGGGAGCGTTTGGCGGGGTTTGTGCTGCTTGAATGGCTGGAAAAAGAAAAGTGAGGATATGGGGTAGACGCAAACGCGGAACGTCACCCTTATTGACCTGTTTGATAACCGTAACACATTCACGGTGAATGCATCGGAAATAAAAAGATGCAAAATTAACAGACTCATGAGAAGCCATATCTATCATCGAGTAGAATGGGCGCGAGATACCGTAGGTGCGTTTTTGCAAGTTCAAAATCGCGACTAAAAACTGTAAAGCGGTACGCTCCGGGTCAGGTCGACACAGAATGGCGTACTCATTAGATGAGTGCCATGGAAATAACGTCGTCATGGTGGCTACAGGAAGGAGTGGACCATTCTCCAATCCATCCCGAGGAAGTCGGAGGGCATCGGCAAACGAAGCCAAAGTGATCAGGACTCGTGACGATAAACAAAGGATAGGCCAACTCTGCTCCGTAGCAGGTGTGGCAGCGATAGCGGAAATAATCTGCGCATAAAATGGTTGACACTCCACTGAATGCCAAGGCAATTCAGCAAAGTTCAAAAGGCCACGAATACACAAATACTCACTCACTTCAGGGGTGAGTCCTTCACGGAAGGTAGCGACATTGGCTAGTGCTTCCATGACGTGCACGTGAAAGCACAAGAACATAGAGAACATAGAAAACAAAGAACGCAGAAACACACAGACACAATAGCGATTATCAGTAAAAGGAACAAGATTAAGTAGACACACGGGCAACATGAGACGATCGAAAACCCTAATCATCGTGCGGTATTGAAATGATAACCTTCATATTTATGGTGTGCATGCATGAGCAGACATAGTAACACAGGGTGGCGATTAATCATATTTAGATATCAAAACGAGGAGACTGATGGTCTATATTCAGTCGAAACAAGGAAATAAAAAGAAAATAAGTGATACGCGAAAAACCGAAGAACACGTCAATGGTGATCAGTCAGTTGGTGATATGGGCGTAACTTTGAACCATTAATCGCTTTGGTAAGGGAAACTCCGATCAATGTAGTCAACCAAAAAGTAGCGGGTCCCACATGCTCATTAACCCGGTAAGGATCGAACCACCGTAATTTAAATTTTCGAGCAGATCGATTTGCTTTAGCATTATAAAATAACACAAGTTGGCCCACCGTAAACACAGGAGTCTTAAGGAACCGATCATGGGTACGGGCTTGACGAAGCTGAACTTCTTGAAGAGTCATGAAGCTTTCCCAGTGCTGCTCATCCAATGCCCTGAGTGCATCCAACCGAAATGGCAAAGAGTCTTATGGCAGCAATTTCTGAGCTAAGGCAACACGTAAACTCGGCACTACTACTTCCATCGGTGCAATGGCTTCCAATCCATAAGCAAGCTTGAATGGGGTCATGCCAGTAGTAACTTTGTAGGTAGTCCAGTAAGCCCACAAAACTGCAGTAGTAATTGGTCCCAACGTTCCAGACATTCCAAAAGCAATTTGCGGAGCATAGTCAACAAAGTCTTATTGGTACTTTCAACCAAACCATTAGCACATGGATAATACGGTGAGCTGAATTTATGGACAATTTGAAAAGTCTGAGTCAGTACTTGCATTAAGCGGTTTGCAAAATGTGTTCCTTGATCTGTCACTATTTCCAGAGCTAATCCATAACGCGGGAAGACGTCCTTCATCAGGCATTTTGCCACTAAAACAACTGTGGCCGATCGTAATGCCCAAGCTTCCGCCCATCGAGTGGTGTAATCAGTACAAGTCAAGATATAGCGATTGTTGGTGAGAGTAGCTGGAGGTGTTATGGGACCAATAAAATCTAGACCCCACTTCTGAAAGGGTTCCAGCGGTAATACAGGTTGAAGGGGAAAGAGGTGCCGATGTAATGGCTGTCCAGACCATTGACAGGTATCGCACTGCTGCACAAACTGAGTCACATCTTTGTACATGGTAGGCCACCAAAGCCCACTTTGCATAATTTTACGATGAGTAAGTTCAGTTGCAAAATGTCCAGCCGAGGGTAATGAATGAGCCATAGCAATAACCGATTCTGCTTCATGTGGTGGAATACATCGAAGTAAAACACCAGTATGATCCATGTAGTACAGTTGACCTACAATCAACCGGAATCTGCGACTATAAACTACAAATTTCCACCGCAAAGCAAGGGGAGTATGAGGAGTAAGACACCCGTGAGTTAGAAAAGTGAGTAACGTATCATAGTATGTAGGAGGAACAAGAGGTTCGGTAGATTCTTCAATAGTTGACTCCGTAGTGTAAATTGCCGGTGTAGTGTCATCAACCCCCACCGGAGCTTCACCGGAATCTAACCGAGATAGAAAATCCGCCAATGCATGTGTTATGCCGGGTTGATGAATAACTTCATAGTCGAATTCTTGTAATAATAAAATCCATCGAGCCAAGCAACCACCTAAATGTTGCTGTCGGACCAAATACACAAGTGCAGCATGATCCACGTGGAAGGTGAATTTTCGGCCCAACAAATAATGTCGAAATTTCTTCATAGAGTACACCAACCCGAGACATTCTCGTTCGGTCATTGAATAGTTCCTTTCAGCAGGGGCTAATCGGTGAATTGCATAATATACAGGCCGAAACCATTTGTCAGTTTGTTGCATTAGAACGCTGCCAATAACTATGTCCGATGCATCCACAAAGACATGGAACAGAGAGTCCCAATCAGGTGGTTGCAAAATGGGGGACTGCGTCAATAACACCTTTAAACGATCAAATGCATTTTGGCACTCTGGAGTCCATTCGTACTACCGTGGAGGACTAGTCATGAGCCGATTAACTGGTGTTGCTAAATGAGCTAACCACCGTAAATGTCTTCCATGCCACCGAATCTGGCCCAGAAAGAGCATAACTTCTTTCGGTGTTGTGGGGACTGGTGCCTCCAACACGGCGACAACTTTATCCAGATCAACTTGTATTCCTTGTGCAGAGATAATATGTCCGACTAGTTTGCCACAAGAGACCACAAAAACTGATTTTGTCGGATTCAAGCATAATCGATATTCGTGCCATTTTTCAAAGCAGCACTGTAAATGATATAGGTGCACCGCAATCTTGCCAAATAAGGAAAAGTCGTCCAAATATACTTGCATAAAAGTAGTCACGTAGGGTGAAAAGACTTCTTGCATACATCCTTGAAACGTACTTGGAGCATTCCTTAACCCAAACCACATTACCGTACAAGCATAAACACCCCAATTTGTGATAATTCGGCCATCCTCACCTGGTTATAACCACTCTAACCATCCAAAAATGAATACATCTCGTGCCCTGCCACCCGATCGAGCATTGTGTCCAGAAAGAGGAGAGGAAATGGATCCGGTATAGTAGCAGCATTCATTTTCCGGTAATCAACACAGATGCGCAGCTATTTATTTTTCTTCAGGACGATCACGATTGGAGATATCCATTCAGCATGCTCGATTGGTACGATGAATCCCACCTTCAGTAACCGATCGAGTTCTTCTTTGACCTCTGCTGCATAATTGGGGTTCATTCGGTAACTGGACTGTTTGATGGACTTCGCTTCTGGTTTGAGCACTACCCGATGTTCATAGATCCATGGGTCCAGACCTTTCATATCTCGATAGTCCCAAGCAAAAACATTGGAGAACTCACGCAGGAGTCCTATCAAATCATCTTGAAATGTCTCTGACAATCCTACCTTAATCTTAATGGGTCGCAGGTTGTCCGCATCACCCGAGTTATATGTTACTAACTGATCTTTCGGTACATAAAATTATCCAGGTTTTACCAGATCATCAGCTGACTGCAAAAGTTGATGTAAGGTGGCTCCGTCCATAGCGACACTATCATCTGCAGCTGCATCTCCGGTCAATGGTACCACCGTGCAAGCGGCCGGACTCCACTTGTCTGCGACAGACTGGAGATCTACAGTACCTAATGAAATCAGATCCTTATTGGTCTTCAGAAACGCCTCTTCCTCGTCGTCAGATAAGCCATCCAACATGTGGAACGGCTCTGCTACATATGGTCTTACATGAAGCTCGCAGGGCTGCATGGCATCTAATTTAACTACATATTTACGGTGTTTATCTTTGAAAGTTAACTCCTACACAGACCAATCCTGTACCACTTTGGCTTGTTTCAACCATGGTCAACCGAAAAGTAAATTGTAGTCAAGGTTGGATTCTGGTAGTTCGAGAACTACAAAAGTCATTTTAAACGTGATACCCTGCAAGGTAATCAGAATATTTCGTACTAGTCCCACCAGATGGACTCGGGATTGGTCTGCCATTCGTACAAAAAATTATACGGGCTCGATTTGGGTCCACCCCAATTGCTTGCAGAGTGCTGTCGTTGCTATATTCACACCTGAACCGCCATCAATTAGCACTTGAGTAATCTTGTGATTTTTATGCCAGACAGTGATCAATGGGACTGAATGATCCACCATAGAATCAGCTTCCGGTTGTATTGTGGTAGTCGCCAGAGTACAGGAAGATCCAAGACCAACCTGTTGTTGGAATTGCTACCTGACTCCTCGCACTAAGGTGAGCAACTGTCCCAAAGGGAGTGTAATTGAAGCCTTGGTTAGAATATCCCATACCTGATCTATTTGGATCGTACTTCTCACCGATTCTGATGATGATTCTACTATTGTTGGGGTAGTAGTTTGTTCATTCGCTCATGCCTTAGGCAGGGGAACCTATGTTACCGGAATTGGATCAGGAAACACCATTGGCTCTTTGGCTATCCATTGACTAGCCCTTGTATACATTCGCTGCTGCTCGCAGATACCAGGCTCGAACACCTCAGCGGCAGGTTGTAACTGCTTACCCGATCTAGTCTGAACCGCTGCTGCTTGTGATTCAACTAGTGAAATATAGACCATGTTGGTCATTGGATTCTGTCGCTCCTTCTTCCTTTTGTCGTACTCTGCTGCATCCTTGCAGAATCTACGAATGTGGCCAATCTCGCCACAAAAATGACATCGAGGTGGTGGAAGAGTACCTTCCGCTGATGTACCCGCCTGCCATCGATTTGAATTAAAATTGGTGTTCCGCTGACCCCTATAATTCCGATATCCTTGCGACTGATTGTTTCACATTTGTGGTGGCACGTAATGGGCTGTTGGCTGACCTGGTTCCTGTATGATGGCATTTACAACTGCTCGCCCCTACACCTTGGCATTATACGTGCAATTTTCCATTGAGTGTCCTGTTGTGTTGCAGATGACACAATACATCTGGTTAAGGGAACATGTAGCACTGGTGTGCCCTGGATTTTTGCACTTGGTGCAATACATCTGTTTAGCCGGATCATCTGTTACGTTCTTACTAGCCTTCAGCCACTCCAAGTCTTCGGTGAATCCCCCAACTTTATGCTCTAGTTGCAGGGCCATCACAATAACAACATCTAGTGTCATAGCCCCCACACAGCGGATGATCATAATTTGTCTTAACTGTGGGGTCAAACCATTAATGAACCACTGGGTTATAACATCATACGGTAGATTAGCATGTGCCTGAGGCAGTTGTCTTAAGTGGGTTCTAAACAATGTTGCATATTCCTGAATAGTTTAGTGCGGCTTCTGCCGATTGTTCTTCAAATAGTGGAAGATTTCGGCAGGATTCTTCTTCAACCGGAACCTCTGTAAAAACGCATCTCTCACATCATCATAGTTAGCAAAATGGTTGATATCATACTCTGTTAGCCACCTCGCTGCTTCATTGACCAATGTAGCCTAAAATACGATGGCCTTGTACGCCGGGTCAGGTGGGTGGTTTAATACTGCATAACTGATCTCAAACGTGCGCACATGTGCATCAGGATCGTCCCCTAGAAATCCACTGAACTTTGTGTACGTCACCCCTGTTGGAACCGGCCAAAGTGGAATGATTGGATGTGGCTGTTGCTGTTGTTGTTGCTGTTGTTGACCACTCATGGTGCTAATATTAGTACCATTGCTATTTCTTGAGTCCTGAGGGGGTGTGCCTTGTCCTTCGAAATCTGTATTATCAGACTGCTCACCTTCCGGCTCGAAAATAGCATTGAATCTCTTACGTATCTCCAAATCAAATAGCCTATCCTCAGCTATAGTATCAAAAGGAGGCAAGTTTGCCCCAAACAATGGTGTACGTAATGAGGATCCACCAGGGATTAGCACACTGTCACCGAAAAACTGTAAATTCCCACCAACTGGTACCGAACTTTCACCGGAACTTGTCAAACTTTCACCGAAACAGGGTATACTTCCACCGGCAACGATCTCTCTGGGTAACACAACTTTATCCCCGGAAAGGGTCAAATTCTGACCAGATGGTGTCGACTCAGCTGCGCACTACATCCCTGTATACTCAGCAATTACTGTACCTTCTTCAAAACGTACCAGAGTCACATCAGAATCTACCGGAATCTCATCATGTGTCACCGAACTGGCACCAGAATCACTGCTAACTAGCTCCGATCCTTCGACAACTGGGCTTAAATGGCCGACACTTCTACAGCTTGAGGGTGTCCCTAATAGATTTGGAACTGCCCAGGGGTGTTGGTCTCTTCTATACTTCAGATAAGACTCGTCGGACCGAGTAACCGGCATATATCACCTCTGTACCGCTTGCCTTACGTGCTGCTCTACCTTTACTGATTTCTTAATCAATTGCCATCTTCCCACACACGGCGCCACTGTTAAAAGGACAAACTTCCATCAAGTCCGCCTTTTAATCTCTGTTCGGCTTCTTGGGGATGGTAGGGGTCTGATAATTCAGAGGCCCTTTATATAGTTTTCCCACTTACTTAACAAATTAAGCAGTACACTATTACTCAGTATCAATTCTTCTACACAGTCTCACTACTCTCATTCCAGTTATTCTTTACGCTGTAGGTAACACAGAAGTTAATGATCACCATAGCGCAGATTGATCATTGTCACCGAACATTACTATGTTAACCAAAAATTAATGTAATTCAACAAAGTAAAGTAACAGTACTCAGAGTTATTGGAATCTATACTCCGACGTCTCCGCAGGGTTGTAAATCGCCCAGACAGACAGTCTGGCGATCCCATCTCCTCTCTCTGGAGAACACCGTAATGTCTCTTCATTAATAGAAAACGGGTTACAACACTTCGCTACGACCTTTCGGTACGTGCGGTATAGAAAAAATATAATATTACATGATGCCAATCCGACGGCCTAACATAGCCTGAGTAGGTAACTTTGGGATAGGGCATCTCTCAGTGTTTGTTCTTGTGTTCAATTTCTCCTATTTCAAACTCTAGGATGATTGATCCAAACTCATCCTTCCTATCTAGCAAATCGGTTACCACATACATGGTACCTTGCTTATCTATGTATGACCCTTGTTCAATTTTGACCATGATATGATCAATTCCAAAGGGGTGCACAAGTGGCTGGTTTGAATGTATTCAAGTTGAGCCTTATAGGGTATCTAGGTACACGAACGTTGAACTATCTGTAAGTCTTTCCATGCTAAATGAAGTCCTTGAGTAACTAGTTTTCGAGTTTACTAGGTAGGTATAATAACTTAACTATTGAGCCCAAGATCTAGTAGTAATATTGACACTAGCTTCAGATGATCAGAGACCTTGTCGATCAACCTTTCTTATGCATCTACTTGATCTAAGGCTCATAGATTTGACCCACTTACATTCTGAATAACTTTGGAGTACACACACATTTCAATGTTATTTTGTGTATCTTTGGTGTGGGATCTTGTTTTTAGTATCACTTTGGTCATGAATAACTTCAAATTTTCATTCTTTCTCATTTGATTGCTTTATTATGTTCGTTCCCTTATGGTTCTCGCATTTTACTTTATTTATCAATCTTGACTTGAGTTAATTAAGGTATCTTGAACTTGATACCTTCCTATGATCACCCTAATTAATCAACTTCACCTATGTGCGCTTAGTCTAAGCTAGAGGAGTTGATTAATTTTCCCACCTCGAGTCATGTGCTTTGGATTTTTTCTCGAGCTCAGGATGTTCACCCAAGTCTCACTCAATTATCTTTGATAGCCCTGAAAAATCACCCAATTAGGCTCCAAATAGACAAAAATTCACTTTGCAAATAAAAATTATGAAGTGCTTGTATGTCACGATAGATGACATCTATCATGATAGGTAGGTCTATCGTCTATTGTGGAATTAGTCTGCCACGATAGACAGTCTATCTATCATGATAGATGGATCTCTCGTCTGTTGTAAAAGGTTTCTATTGCAATAGACATGTGTCTATCACGTTACAAGGGGCATCTATCATGATAGATGGGTGTCTATCATGATACAAGGCCTTTATCATTTGTTGTGGGATCTTTTTTTATTGACTTCTTTGTCACGATATACGGTAACTCTCATTTGTCATGAATTTAGGTTTTGTCATGGATCTTGTCTATCGTGATAAGTAATACCTATCGTGATAAAAAAAAAAACTTGAATTTTTAAGGTGCATCTAGTGATTTGTGAAGGTGCTAGGGAGCTTTTTATCGTGTAATGCATGTAATTGAAAAATACAAACTTCCTCTATCTATCCAGATAGAAAAAAATGTCACCTCAAGTTGTGCACATAATGATTATTGCATCTAATGATGGAGTTGAAACTGATGCAAAAGCTAATTCCTATAGAGAAAATCACAATAAAAGCAAGCACACAATTTCTCTCTCTCTCTCTCTCTCGCTCTCTCTTGCAAGTGAAATGAGGGAAATAGGGAAGGTGGGTATATACCCAAGTACCACCATGGTGAAGATCCACCTTGTAAATGTCAATTTGTGAAGATGTGAGGATGATATGATGATCGTGAGTGATAGGAGTGCACAAGTGAGTGTGTGAGAAGCACTAGGAATGCACACACACACACACAAAGCAAGAAAAAGACTGGAACAATGGAATCCTCTATTCATCAACTCAAGAAACCTCTATAATTCTCCAAAATCTAATCAATCTCAAATAGTCTAACCCTAAAAATGAGCTCTCTTACTCTTTTTATAGTTTTGGACTAGCTTTGGCCTATTTTAGACCTAGAGTCTTGCCTAATTAAAGCTTAGGTTCCTAAGTTATTTTGAGGGCTCAAACAAGGTCCAAAAATTATGAAGTTTGAAATGTAGATCCTACTCGTATGCCTCTGTAAAGTTTTTTGAAACTTTGTGAGGCTTTATTTCCCTCATGTTCTTCTTTGACTTCCTTGTCTACTTAGGCCTATGTGCATGTCTTATCCCTCTTTTTGACTTTCTTCCCTTAGGCTTCCTTGTCTCCTCAAGCCTCCTTGGCCTCTTCTACCACTAACGGTATGATACATTATTGCTGCTTTTAACATAGGACAATCAAATGCATCTCCTAGTGAGGCAACTTCTTAGCCTATGTAGGTTTTGAATGTGAGAACATATCATTCCATTTCTAATGCAAATATTCATGATGCACTTATTGATAACATAACAAATATTGATGAAGAAAATTTTATTTTGAAATGATTGGTGAAAACTTTGAGAGATAGAAGTGTAGGTACATCTTTGCCTTATCATACTAGCTTAGGCTACAATGGTACATTCATTGCATCTTTTTGTTATGTATTGGTTGTTTATAATCATGATGATATTATGAAGAGCATTACTTGGCCTTTATGTGACTTTCCTCTTAGCAAGAAGGCCATTGACACTAAATGGATCTATAAGTTGAAGTGCTAGCCTGATGGTCGTGTTGATCACTATAAGGCTAGGCTTGCAAATGGTTAAGCCCAAGAAAACGGCATTGCTTTTGATGAGACCTTTACATCTATGTGCCATATGAAAATTGTTGGTAGCATTTGTGCATGTGCGACTCATAATGGTTGGAATGTACATAAGTTGGACATGAAAATTGCATTCTTGAATGACAACTTGCATGAAATAAGTGTATGCTCTTTAGCTCTTAGTTTTTTGCAAGAAAGGTATGAAAACAAAGTTTGCAGGTTAAAGAAGGTATTTTATGGATTAAAACAAGTACCAGATGGTTGGCATGAGGAGATACATGTGTACTTATTAGCACATGGACTCAACATAGTCTAATTGAAAGCTCCTTGTATGTGAGAGTAGCAATTGATGTATTTCTTATCATTTTATTTATCTAGATGATATGCTACTCACTAGTCCTAATGAAATGCATATTTTTAATCTTAAGGATTATTAGCATGCCTTTTTTTGAAATCCTAGATTTGGGGCATGTGCATTATTATTTGGGCATTCAATTCATACAATTTGATAGTGTCATTATTATGTGTCAAACTAAATACATTAACACTTTTGTGGCATTCTAGCCTTGAGTACTATAAACCTATTGCCACTTTGATGGAAAAAATTTCACAATCGGGTCTTCATGATGTTGGAGATGCATTTGGTGTTGGTATCTTCTAGAAAGTTATTAGATGCCTTATTATTGTATGGATCACTTAATATGATATTCAATTTTCCATCTCTTAGATGAGTAGATTTATGCACAATCCAAAATCTAAGAATTGGCAATTAGTTAAGCACTAATTGCCAATTCCTACTCGATAGACTCGATTGTTTTTGTTGAAATAACAAAGCATTATTCCTACTCTAATCACATGCACACATCTAACAAGCTATAGAGGAAGTAACAAAAGATAACAAAACATGATGAATGAATTAAAATGGAAATGAATCACATACAATTCTCTATGAGCATGAAGACCCCATGAGGAGAGTGACCACACCCTTGGCAATGAGATAGAGTGAATTGATTGTGAAGGAGTGAAGGGAAGCCTTGCTTATATGGATTTTGGGATAATTCCCTTGCATGCGGGATAAATGACCTTGCATGAGAATGAATGTAGACTTGTAAAAAAGGGTGGAGCATGGAACTCTCAACACCCCCTCTCCATGTGATGACCCTTTTGTTTTAATGTGGGGAACTAGTGACATATGGGGTCACCTAGTCCAATGGGTTTTAAGATTTAAGGACATATGGGATACATAGACATAGCTTGGACATATGGGATCCACATGTGGGACATATGGCATCCATTACTTTTCATGGGCATATGGCATCTCTGGGATCTTGGAACATATGGGATGCCAAGACATATACTTGGACATTTGGGATCCAAGTGGTTTTGTGGGGGTCTTAGGGACATATGGGGATCTCTTAGACAGATCACGGGTTCACATCATGAATTAGGTGGTGCCTTCTTTGATCTTTGTAGCCCCTCAAGTTCTTTGATGAGACCTTTGAGCTTTAGTGCTTTGATCCTCTTCATCCTTGTTGGTGATGTATTTTTTCTTGTGATCCATTGATGGGACCTTCTCCATCTAAGCTTTATGTTGTAGACGCCTTGATTAGCTCTTTTTTTTCTTAGCATTTGATGTTTGAGTTTGGACTTGTACTAACTTCTATAGGTGATAGAAGATGCTAAGCTTTGCTTTGTGCATTACTTGAGAAAAGATAATTTAAGCAGGGCTTATGACAACAAGCCTATCAAATTCTTTGCACTCTCTCTCTCTCTCACCCCCTCTACAGTTTGAGAATGGGCCTCCACTACTATGATCTATACTTGCCTTCTCTTTATCTCCCATTGTTTTCTTTCTCTTGCCCAAAAATGGGCTTGTGCTACTATGATCTTGATATCTTTAGCTATTGGTGCCAATCTTCACGACAAAAAGCTTTTCCTCTATCACTTTCACTCAGGCAATATCCCTTTCCAACCACTAGGACAAGGCTTATGCAAATTTGTCCCTATTTGTGCGTGCTTCAACTCGTTGAGCTTCTTCATCATATGTGCAACTTAGCAATTCATTCTTTGTATGATACAATGGCATAGTAGTGTCTCTCTTGAAGTGGTGAAGAAATACTAGATTTTGTCAAACCCTTGAGGTAGCATGCATCGCTTTGTCTCTCTCTCTCTCTATGTGATTAAAGAATGACCTTGATTTTCCTTTGATAGTGAAAAGGATAATGTATGTAGGTTTTTTCTAGCTAAAACCCAATCCATGTGTGCTTGAAGGCGTTTGCTTTCTCAAATCTTTTGATGGTTATGAGGGAACTTCTTTTGCTACATGGATCTGATCTTTTACATCTTGAGATAGTAGGTAACAAATGCTTTAGAAGCTTCACTCCATACTAGGAAGAAGTGAAAGGAAAAGTAAAGAGTGGATGAAATTGATAGCGATAGATTTTGTGTAACTCATAAGGTCACAATATCAGCTAGAGGATAATGAAACTTAGCTACAAGATCCTCTAGTGATGTTATAGATTTGCAAATTTGGATGATAATGTATCAAACATTGTGCTCCTCAATTTCGTCCTACAAGTGCATAGATGCACTTTGAGAAAGATTACTCAAGATTAAATAGCATGAATATGAGGGAAACTAATCATGCTTAGTAACGGGAGGTGGGGAGGAAAAAACAAAGATAGTGTTTAAAAATGCTCTTATTGGAAATATGAGATAAGGATGAAGGAAAAGATAAAAAAGAATGCAATCCATAAACTCTACCAAAGAGGGGAACAAAAGAACCTATGCTTTGATACCATGTTGAAATAACAAAGCACTACTCCTACTCTACTCACATGCACACACCTAACAAGCTATGGAGGAAGGAACAAAAGATAACAAAACATGATGAATGAATTTAAATGGAAATGAATTACATACAATGCTCTATGAGCATGAAGACTCCATGAGGAGAGTGAGCACACCCTTGGCAATGAGCTAGAGTGAATGGCTCATGAAGGAGTGAAGGGAGGCCTTGCTTGTATGGACTTTGACATAATTCCCTTGCATGTGGTATAAATGATCTTGTATCAGAATGAATGTAGACTTGGACAAAAGGGTGGAGCATGGAATTCCCAATTGTTTTATCCCAAGGGAGGATCATACTGCCAACTTTACATGCTTTTTTTAACTCAGATTGAGATGGTTGTTATGCTACTCATGTTCCCATAAGTTGATTTTGCTTCATGCTTGGTAGCTCATGCATATCTTGGTTAAGCAAGAAGTAGCCCAATGTGGCACTTCTAGTTGTGATGCTGATTATCAAGAGGATTTCATAGTTACTATTGTGTGTGTGTGGTTCAGATGCCTTATGGATGATTTGCATGTTGGTTAGACCTTCCACCAACATATTTACTAACAATCAGAGTGCATTGGTGGTTGCAAAAACCCATTATTCACTTGCACTAAGCACATTGAAGTGCAATATCACTATGTCATGGAAAGGCTCTCTACTAGAGAGATCAATTTGTCATATGTTCCATAGAGGATAATGTTGCAAAAATTTTCACAAAGTCTTTGGTTCATGTAAATTTTAAAGCTATTCACAAAGCTTTGGGTTTACTTCCTTTTGTGGATTCACCTCAGTCCACATTGGTTGATACTTCCTTATACATGAGTTTCAACCCCTTTTTCACCAGATTTAGGATTGTTGGGGTAATGTTTCCCTCTTTGGGAGGTTTTGTCCCCAAAATCGTACAATTAAGAGATAATATCTAGGAAAATGTTCAGACTATTTTGCATTCAAACAAGCTTCCAAAGCTTGATCAAGCAGTGGTTGCAAAGGGTTTTGGGAGAAGTCGAGAACAAGTTGAATAAATTAAAGGGAATGCAACTCACCCAACCATTATGCACCGTATTGAGACATTGAGCCAAAGTCTCCTCGGAAGGGGCCACGGTGATGCCTTAATAATATTTAGATTCCTCATGGCATCTCAATGTTTTGAATGTTGGAGCATCTACTGGCAATCACCGGTCAACCATGATAAAAGCTATCCCATGGTAGACTTGGAAACATGCCCAAACTAGGCCTACACAAGATACCTAGGTGTGGATACTTTTTGGTATTATATTTTTATTTTGGTTTCTCTCATTTTTAAAAGATTAATTATACGGGAAGAAAACTAGGGGTGTGCACAAGGTGTTGCAACGTTTGATCACCTTACCCTTTGATTTAGATCAAACAAATTTGCATGGCCTAACGCTTACAAGAAGATTTGTAGGTCAAGCTGTGTATTTTTTTTGAAGTCCAAGGGAGATGTCTTTTTTAAAATCCAAAACTTACATTGTGTGCTATCCAATGACAAACACAAATCCTAGTATGAACCATAGGTCAATATTATATCACCATCACTAACATAATCAATTGCAGTAGACTCTTGAAGTCTCTTCCTCACTTGTTGATGTGCATGTCTGTGACACTCATCATTCCATTTTCCTAAATAAATATCACTACAAAAAAATATTTTTATACCAACAGACACAAATTAGACTAACAATGACAGCCATAGGTATTTTTGTCGGCAAAGATTTTTGCAACCTGATAAATATGAGCACATATTGTCCCCAATATAAGGTCTGTATATGAGTCGGGTTTTTTTTATTTTTTTCTTTTCATATTATTTTGATAAAAATTCGATTTTCCTATTCGTGTAACGACTACTATAATGATGGAAAAAATAATTCCTGATTGCTATAGCGATGGATACACCGAAGATAAAAGATGTATAAAAGTAAACCTCCAACACTGCATGAGGCATTTTTAGAATCTCAAATTTGAGAGCGTATAATGTTGCAGAGTAGTAGAGGTATGTATTTCTCTCGTAATACATTTTCTTTTGTTCATTTTTTACTTCTCTCTCACTCACCGTCTCTTACTCTTTCACTTTAATTAATCATTTATGTCTTGTTTTGAAACGATCGAGAGTAATTATGCATAGCTTCGTACCTATGTACACACAGCTTCATATCTATGCAAGAATTCCAAGTAAGTCAAATTTTTGTTTTATTTATTCATTTTTTCAATGAATTTTGTTATTTATATATTTTATTTAAGAAACAATAAAAATAAAATAAATAAAAGACTCATGCACATTTACACACACATACAGACACATTCATACACATATAAATACATATATACATACATACACTCACGCACATACATACACATATACATACACACACATGTACACATAAACACACGAACACATACACTAAAACATACACACATACACTCATACATACATACATGCATACACACACATACCTATACATAGACACACTCATTCATACAGACATACATACATATTGCACACATACACTCACACACACATACATACAGACATGCATGCATACACATGTGTATGTGGTTTTATGGCCAGCATCCCATTTTTTATTTATATTATAAGTGATTTTCATTATGGCATGCCGACCTTATTTGCTTAAATCCTTACATGCCTTATGGTTTTTATTTCAGTTTCATATTTAGGGGAAATGTTGCTGAAAATTTTTCCACCATATGGTGTTTTGTATAGTCTTCTATAAATAAATAGATACATACATACATATTTACATACATATATAATACATACATGCATATATAAATACATATTTACATGCATAAATACTTACATACATACTTACATACATACTTACATACATACATAAATATTTTCTTATAGGCTTGTGTGCCTATGCAATCATGGAGACTCATGAAAAATGATCCTAGCTAATGATCACACATTTGAAGAGCACACTCAAGCAGTGGCTGACTTACACATTAAATTATCAAATCGAGAGCTGATCCAGTTGGCTTCATAGTAACATGTGCTCATGCACAATTATTAATGCATTCCCTAGACAAATAAGCATGTTCCATAAGTGATTGAACTACCAATCTCACCTCTTAGACTTGGAATAGTAGTTACAGTAGTAGTTACAAAAACAATGTTTTTATCAGCTCTAAGATCAGGTTTATAATGGGTTCTTTTTGAAGCTCTTGATGAGACACATTTGTTGGAAGTCATCTGGAAACATTCTAGATTTTTTTGCACAAAGTTATGACATAAAAGCCAGGTGTTGGGACTATGCCTCACAATTCCCTATGCCTCCCTTAAGCAAGAAAATAGTGCAAAAAAAGGTTGGGAGGGTAGAAAACACTCTTTAGCACACACTCCAAGCCATACTCATGCACACTAATACAAAATGAATAAGAAAAATGAGCAAGAAGATGAAGTTATGAGATTCTTTACTTCAAGTTAGTTCTTCTATTACGAATGGCAAAAGTCCTTACAAAAGAGTAACACTTGAAGACTCCTCAAACTCTATGATTACAAGGTTTTTATCTAAGCTTCCATGATTACAATGTTGGTATGGCAATAAGTTGCTTAAAAAGTTGAAATTTTGGTGCCCATTTTTTAGTCTTTCTCTTGCTTGAAATTTTGATCCTTGTCTTATTCTTTTGCTTCATCTTGTTCTCTTCCTTCCTATAACATGTGTAGCTCAATGGTGAGTAGCACCTCCTTTAATGTCAATCCGAGAAGATGTGAGGATGGTATGAAGACCTCAAACAAGTGATGGCACAAGTGTGTGAGTGAGAGGCACACACACACACACACACATACACACACACACACACACAAGGCAAGAACAAAGAAAGAAACAATGGAGTTCTTGAGATTGCTCAAAAAGTCTCATATACAAGCTCAAATCACTAACAAGCTAACCCTGAAAATGAGCTCTCTAGCTCTTTTTATAGTTTTTTGACTAGCTTTGGCCTTGCCCAGACCTAGTGTCCGACCTAGTTAAAAATTAGGTTCTAAGGCTATTTTGGAGGCTCAAACGAGCTCTAAAAATTATGAAAATTGGTACATAAATACTACTAATACTCTTCAAGCTCAAGGACTCCTCGGCTTCCACAAAATGGAGTAGGAATAATAAATAATGGTATTTACAATGGTGTGAAGTGACTAAGATCACTATTTGGGAAATATTGCTTCACGAAAAATTATAGGGCCTATTTGCCGGATCTGCGTTGACTGCTTTGCCTACTTGGTCCTTCTCTTTGCTCCGACTCTTTTCATTGGCTTCCTTGTCTCATAAGTCCTTGAGTGCCTTGACTATTACCAACACTCCCCCCTCTCTCGTGTCTGTCATCTCTGACATACCCTTGTTGAGCTAGATGTTTGACATAGTATTCAACGACATCCGTGGCCAAGTGATTGTTAGGTTCTATACCCCAAGAGAAAATGCCTTACACGAACTTATACCTTGCTAAATTTATTTGTGCTTTTTCCCTTTTCTCACTTCAAGTTTAAAATTGCATCCAAATATAGTTGTGAAGTGGGAGGGATGGGAACTGGAATTTCATGCACACAAGGACCCAATCTCCAAGGATCACTTCTCACAATTTCACTCCCCACTCTCTCTACTCCTTATTCATACGCACTTCTCATGCACAAACAATCTCTTGCACTTCCCCATGCTCTTACACACTCTATTACTTCCTCAAACAAGCCCACCGATGCTATCTCGCTTACTATTTATCTTTGATCCACTTTCCACACCCACATGACCACACATATACACACTTACCCCCACTCTCTTCCTCCTTTTCAATCGGGCACACCCGAAAGGTTGTGGAGTGTGCTAAGAAGGAGAGAGAATTACAGGAAAAGACTATGAGTAGACAGGGTCTAAAACGAATTCTCCCACAGCTTTATTTGGTATGAGTCAATTAAGATTGTTCTTCTATTCTTGGAACAAGAAGGATAGATAACCATAATCGGGTAATACTTTTGCAGTGACCTAAGGCAATGTCACAAAGAGTATGCTTGTGACTAGCTCTCAATGAAATAGAAGTCCTTCGAAATCCATAAACTAGAGATTGAAAGGAATTGAACACCATGAGTGGGAATGGCTCGTTTCCATTTTGACATAACTACTCTTTTAAGTTTCTCTCTCCACCCTTCACATTAATAACCACCTCACAACAACGATGATAGCGGTGGAGATTCTCAATGGCAGGAACAACAAAGGAGACCTTTCAGTGAGGCAACATAAGACATGATATGAGGCTTTTTCATTTAGCAAAGGTTCCAGAGTTTTTGTTTTTTCAGCAGAATGTTACGCGAGCTCGTCCGGTGTTGTGTACATGAGTGCCGCGGGCACAATTTCTCAATGGCAAGAACCTATCACCTTCTAAGAAAAAGCTCAGACTGACTAATGCAGAAAATATTGATCTCTGCAGAGTTATACTGTGGTATAATTACAATGGAAGTGAACTTACGCTTTTAGTCATCAAGCAACGTCACATTTCATGGGTTCACGAAGAGGTGTTAAGGTGTAGACGCGAGATTCCATGTCATTCACCGTCTTCCACTTTAATCTTGCTATAGCATTGACTTAGCACAAGAGGGAATCACCTAAACTCCTGTAGTTATGCGCACTATGCTTCTTGATCTATGCCATTGATTGCTGGACTATCACAACCCATCCACCAAAAAAGATGGATTTTTTTCTCTTTGTTATGGTAAGGAACCGCTCATAGGAAAACAAAAATATTTAATGGACAAATACTAAAACCACATACACTTTTATCAACCACTCAGTATGATTCTAGACGGAAGTTTTCCTTTTTTAAAAGGAAAGGGATCAATCTCACATCATTAGATGCATGATATACGTCCAACCTTCATATTGAACCCTGACCCAGCATCAGTCCTACCAACAGATAGAAAGGATTCTCCTTTATTCCTACTACTTTAGCTCACCCCAGCGTACCTGCTCCCGACTAAATAACATATACACACAAAAAATTGCACTTATGATCTTCCCTTTTTATTGGGCTTTTGCGCTTGTCTTCTGTTTCATAATAAAATTATAGCACATAACTACCACAGTCAATCAGAACACATGCGCGCAGATTCAGGGATGTTCTTCCATAAGCAAACAAACTAGAACACATAACCCTTGCAGTGACCGAAGCGACTCAAAACCTTGAAGATGTTCAACGGGGTCAGTTACAACCATATGTATATAGGCTCTTCCGCATAGCGATACATACCCACATTAGCATCCGAATTTAAGTAAATTCACGATCGAAAGCGATGATAAATAATCTGAAACCATTAACCATGCTTTATGCCAGAAAATTCCATTACTAACAGCTAGACCATTCTATCTGAGCCTGAACCAACCTCAGTAATATAACACAGTCCAAATCCAAAGATCAAGATTGCGTTGAAATTGGGCCCTCACAGGTCTACGTCTGTATAGATTCAAACAAGCCAATCTTGAACATTTACCGACACAAATGCTAAGTCCGTTATTCTTGCCTTTGTCACTATTCCTTCACGCACACCTTCAGTGGTTCCCAAGGCAGTCTTGTGAAGCGATCGTCCTTACCCAACCATTCTTCCTCTCTATGTATCTTCCCTCTCACTGGCTCCTAGTGCTCTTTCCCGTCAGTAGCATAAAAAATTTGGTCACCTCTAGTTCTTCCTTCCCTCGGTGAGACAGAGTTTCAAACTCCTCCTCGTAGATGGCCTTCTGCTCCTTCCACTCAGTCCTGCAGAACAGTGCCACATAACTATTCTCTTTTTTTCTGCCAGTACCGAGAGCTGCTCATACTAGCGTTAGTATGCTGTTGACACCCGGGATGCATAAGAAGGGTAACACCAACCACACTCTCCATTCTTGTCGAGTCCCCCTGGCCTGAAGAGTCCCAACAAGCCAATGAGAGCCAGCGAAAATTCCTTCCCGCACTCAGAATTCTTCCCCTTTCCGTTTCTGAGTTGTTGCACACCATGCGGAGAGAGAGGTATGCCCAATAGCCCCCCCCCCCCCCCCCCCCTTTCATGCTCCTGCTTATCCTCTTTTTTTGAAGAATTCTGCAAGCAGACATAGTTCACAGATGACAATGTCCCCACATCCAGCCTACTTCTCCTAATGCCTGCCATGCACACTTTTCCTGACCACACAAGGAGCCAACAACCTCTTCGTGACGAGGGTGGCCCTCATTTGGAACACGCCTGCCAAAAAAACGGGCTGAACAACTTCTGGCCTCTTCTTCGATGCACCTGCAGATAAAAAACGAAAGAAAAAGAAAGGTGGCTACCCCCAAGACTTTTACGGTGTAGGAGTCACACGCTTGATCAATATGTAGGAGTCAGTATGTAGTTACTGAGAAGGACAATGGCCCTCCCTTTGACAGCCTTGAAGAATGACTACCCCTCAGATAATGAGCACAACCGACTGCCCAGAAGAAAATAGCTGCCACCACGTTTCCACAATTGATATGCATACCCATTAATGTGTTGCCAGGATAATATCCATGTGAGTCTCTTTTACCACTGATCATAAATAAGTTGCCCTTCTTCAATGGTGCCCATGAGGGCCACATCTTTGCTTATTGAGATAGACCATCTGTGTGAGCACACATGCAGTAACCACCATAACAAAAAGTCATATCTCCAAGTATTGCCTCCCTTGACAGCATTCCTCTTTGACCAAGAAGTTGTTGTGTATCCCCCAAATACTTCCCATCAAACGTCTATTCAACTCTTCAAGTACCTGCAATCAAACAAATTCCCCTGACAAATACAAACATATTAGTGCATAAAAGCCAACCATTTCCTGAGCTAACATACTCCCCTCTTCTTATTTGCAAAGTTGTCCTCGACGAGCCACTCTATGCTGCAATATAACCCAAACAACCATGATCATGTCAGTTTACAATTTGTTCGCATACCTTTTCATTGAGCCATCATTCCCACTAGACCTGCACTCATTGAAGCTATTAGTGCCAAAAAAAATCAATCATGAATACATACAAACCATTTATTTACAAAGTGATTCACAAACACGCACATATATGCAACTCCATTTCCAACATGCATCAAATTTCTCATGCATTCCACTATGAAAATAGTCGCAACCAAAGTAACGAATTAATACCTTTCCATGTCTCACACATACAACTATCATTGCGAGAAAACAGAAACGAAAGTACTGAAATAAACAACGACAACCGAAATGAATCCAACAGGAGATGCAAAATACCCAAAATGCATACCCCTTTATTACACCTACTATTCGCTATGTAAACATATTCCATGACTGGACACTCCCTAAGAATCCCCATCGTCTTCCTACAGAAGTCATCGAGACCCGAGTACAAGTCAAGTCCTACAGAAGAACCCTGGAGTATCCCACGCACTAAAAAACCCTTGGATAGAGCACACAAGTTATAAAGGAATGCCATTGCGTTACCTCGCTAAAGGTCTCACCCATAAGTACATATACAATATCCGTGCCTTTGAGAATGTTGATTCAGAGTGAGTTGATCTATCACAAGCCACCATATACCAATTACACACGCAAATAATGTTCCCTTCCAGGCGATCATCGCCATCTCCTCTCTCTCTCCCCCCCTCCATCAGAAGTGGGGAATAATTTCATATGTTAATTTTATTTATATTCACATGTTTGCCTACTTTGACATTGGATGCGATTCGTGGCCCTGACCACCCGCCCAGGTTGATTCCACCCATCTACCAATGCAATGCAGCCCACAACACACAAACACATAACGATATACAAGTAACATATATTAGCTAGCCCATAACGAAGCTGGATGCGGCTCGTGGTTGTGACTACCCGACCACGATGGCTCCACCTACCTACCAACCTGTTATGGCGTGTAGTTAAGACACAAACATATGCATCCCAAGCATACGGTAAAACTAGCTGTGGCTCGTGGTCCTAACCACCCGGCTAGGATAACTCCACCCACCTACTAGCCCACCATGGCGCATTGGCACAATCACAACAATACAATGTTTTTTTTTTTAATTAATACCCCAATCCTGAGAATTAGGGAGAGGAAGAAAGGGTTGCTCCCCACTTTTCCCATACATGCATGCAAACATACACACTCTAGCCTTTGACAGATCAACTATCTCTTTACTCCACTCTCTCAATTACAGACACCACATATGTATCATCGATTTGACTTTTCACTAGGCAACTACAACCGGCTATGCCTTGGTCCCTCATATACCTATCCTTAGATGATCTAGAATGTGGGTCTCTTGGATGTCTCATATAGCCTCACCTCATACTCACATCCCAACGACTTCCCTAGGGTGAGTCAGGCTCAACTTCAGGAGCTCCGTCATCGCTACCTATCGTCAAAAGATCCGCCCAAGACCAATAGATATCATTTACCTCGTTAGGCAATTCCATCATGCTGTCATAGTAGAAGTACTGATCCTTGGCATATCCAGCCCAACTAAGTAGATATGCCTCAAATTGGGGAAATGGAAAGTCAATGTCCATACCTTGATTCCAAAAGTTTACAAGCAAGTGTGCCTCCTCCATGTCATAGTTTGTCCGCAAGCTCTCAACCGATATCTCCATGCTTTCTAACGCTTGATCTGAAAAATATATGAAAAGGTCGAACAAAGCACTTTGGTATACTTGATCAGCCATCGGTCACCTAGTCCTCAATGATCCTGGATAGTAACACACTTGGTCTATCAGTTTTTTCAATTCCTACAAGCAGAAGGTAAATTGAGTGCAAAAGTAGAGAAAGATCTTCTCGCTTCGTTCTCGTATCCAACCATAGATCTCTCGTAAGAGCACCCAAATCATGCAAAAAAATGTCATCATCCAATGGCTCACTCGAAGTCCTGTCCATGCACATTCACCTATCGATCCTTGTACATTCTGCTCGCTATCCTGACATCTAATCCCATCAAACCTCCTTTGAATAAATCTGGCATGCTCGGCATGAGCCAATCCTAACTCCTTTAGGTTGTCGCCATTCCTACACGTCTTCTTTGCATGAAGAACTTTACTCATTGTACTCTTTTTTGGTGCATTTCCTAATGCATGTTCTTTCTCCAATCCTTCATGTCTGAAAATCCTCTCTTCACCACCATCTTGGTTCTCCTTATCTCTTCCTTTCAAGAGGTTCTCCTTTCGATCGACTAATTCCTTACTAGAACTCTCATGATCCACACACCACTTTTCTCTCTCGGATCTACCTTTGCCCTCGTGCTCTCCTTTGCATGTACCCTTGCTCATGGCGTCATGTACTCTCTTGGTGCTAGAGGATAGCTGATTGTCTTGGTTCCTTGTCAACTTTTGATGATATCCTCGATCACGAGTTCCAAAAGAGCATTTTCTATTTTTCGAAGAGTTTTCCCTCCTTGCATGAGGATCCACCACCTGGCTCATTTTCTTCTCCTTCTCCACCAGGTCGATGTGCATTGTATAGCACTCAGCCTCGCCTGTACTTGCCAACCATCCTAGCAGTTCCTGATCAGAATCGTCTTATAAAGCAACGGATTTTGATATTCTCCCAGCTTCGTGTCTTGATTCTTGGAGAGCTGCAAGTTGAACCCGACTTGAAGCAGATTCTTGTAGGTGTTTGGGTTCAAAGAAAACCTAGCTCGTGCCATCTCTTGCCTTACTTTCTCCTTTGCTTTCTTTTCCATCTCATCGACTATTATTGTCTTCTTCTTGTCGGTCGAGTTTGGAGATACTTGGATTTGAATCCGATCAGACTTTGGCCTTATAGAAATGAAACCTGTGTGCCAGTCATGCACACAATTGGCTTGCATAAGCCATGGCCATCCGAGTAAGATCGAGAAAGTGGCCTCTGAGGTCCTTGGTCTCACTATCAGGTAATCGACTTTAAATTTCAGACCCCCCACAACTGTACTTACATTCTTCAAAAGACCCGCAGGCTTCACTTGCATTTGATCTGCCATCCTCAAGGACATTGGAGTTTCTTCCATGTGGTTGAGGCCCAAATCTTTCATCATGTACTCAGTCATTAGGTTGACTGTGGCTCCACTATCTAACTGAGCACCGGGGACTACATACCCTTTAATCTCGACTGTCACAACTCGAGCATTCGAATCAATTTGCATCGTAATACTTTGAATCATACCTTGGACATTTTTATCTTGTCTCTTTTTATCTCGAGCTTTCCTTGGCTTCTTAATATATTTGTTGTAGAATTGTCTCTTTTATAGCTTGTGTGACCAACTCCAATATTCGTTCTTTAGTCAGCGCAGGCTTCACCTCGCCTGGCATGCTAGTGGTAGCTACAAAAGCTGGGGTCGTCAATGTGGGACTTCCTTGGCTAGGATCTTTCATTGATACGGTTCCTGGGCCTCCCATTGGCTCGTATAAGAGCTCAATCTTCCTTTGTTGACATAATTGTACTTCCTCCCAAAGCCTTGCTTGTTCCTTAGCATCTATTAAAGTTGCAGGTCTTGTCAGGCTGATATGCTGTTGTGCCGTAGGATCTCTCAATTCAGCAATGAATCTTCTCTTCAATGTCTCATCGTTCGGGGCATTCGCGCCCATCTTTCTTACCAAGGTTTCCATTCTCTGAATGTAGTTATCAATGCTCTCATTGACTCCTTGTCGCAGGTAATCCATATGTTGGGCCAATCTATCTTGGAAGCCTTGTCGTCGAAACTTTGCCAAGAATGCTTCCTTGAGCATCTGATAAGTTCCACGCTCTTGTGGTGTCAAATTCCCATACCAATTCGCTGCCTCATCACGGAGAGTAGCCATAAAAATCCTCAATCTTTGACCCTGGTCATCTACCTTGTTGGCCTCGCAAGTAACTTCAAATAGTTGGATAAAACTATCTGGATCCTCGTCCCAAACACCTGAGAACTTGGTGAAGTCCCCCAAATGAACTGAAATCCGCTGAGCCATTTCAAATAGAGGTGTGATGTCAATATCACTTCGATCCAGAAATTTAGTGCACGTGGCCTTAGGATCCCTCCTTCAAACTTTTGTACTTGATTCGCAACTCTCTTACGGGAGTACACGTTTTTGGCAGATTTCTTCGAGCTAGTCGAGGTCAACTCACCTTGCGACTTCCACCTATTCCTTTCTCTTCCAAGGGCTCTTCTCTGAGCGCGCTCTTCTCTTTGCATTTGTGTTCCTCCCGAGGATGAGCTCCCCTCGCTCATGTACTAGATCCGGGGTCCGCAAGCTCGGCCAACATGTGGCACTAGGCGAACCTATGGCACTCTCTTATAGAGACGTGCCAAGCTTTTCCAAGCAAATGCACCAAAATGATAGGTTCTATACCCTAGGAAAAAATGGCTTACACGAACTTATACCTTGCTAAATTTATTTGTGCTCTTTCCCTTTTCTCACTTCAAGTCTACAATTGCATCCAAATATAGTTGTGAAGTGGGAGGGATGGGAACCGGAATTTCATGCACACAAGGACCCAATCTCCAAGGATCACTTCTCACAATTTCACTTCCCACTCTCTCTACTCATTCATACGCACTTCTCATGCACAAACAGTCTCTTGCACTTCCCCATGCTCTTACACACTCTATTACTTCCTCAAACAAGCCCACCGATGCTACCTCGCTTACTATTTATCTTTGATCCACTTTCCACACCCACATGACCACACGTATACGCACTTACCCCCACTCTCTTCCTCCTTTTCAATCGGGAACACCCAAAAGGTTGTGGAGTGCGCTAAGAAGGAGAGAGAGAATTGCAGGAAAAGACTATGAGTAGACAGGGTCTAAAACAAATTCTCCCACAACTTTATTTGGTATGAGTCAATTAAGATTGTTCTTCTATTCTTCGAACAAGAAGGATAGATAACCATAATCGGTAATACTTTTGCAGTGACCTAAGGCAATGTCACGAAGAGTATGCTTGTGGCTAGCTCTCAATGAAATAGAAGTCCTTCGAAATCCATTAGGTCACTGTCACGAAGAGTATGCTTGTGGCTAGCTCTCAATGAAATAGAAGTCCTTCGAAATCCATAAACTTGAGATTGAAAGGAATTGGACACCATGAGTTGGAATGGTTCGTTTGCATTTTGACATAAGTACTCTTTAAAGTTTCTCTCTCCACCCTTCACATTAATAAGCACCTCGCAGCAACGATGATAGTGGTGGAGATTCTCAATGGCAAGAACAACAAAGGAGACCTTTCAGTCAGAGGCAACGTAAGACATGATATGAGGCTTTTTCATTTAGCAAAGGTTTCAGAGTTTTTGTTTTTTCAGCAAAATGTTACGCGAGCTCGTTTGGTGTTGTGTACATGATTGGCGAGGGCACAATTTCTCAATGGCAAGAACCTATCACCTTCTAAGAAAAAGCTCAGACTGACTAATGTAGAAAATATTGATCTCTCCAGAGTTATACTATGGTAGAATTACAATGGAAGTGAACTTACCCTTTTAGTCATCAAGCAACGTCACATTTCATGGGTTCACGAAGAGGTGTTAAGGTGTAGACGCGAGATTCCATGTCATTCACCGTCTTCCACTTTAATCTTGCTGTAGCGTTGACTTAGCACAAGAGGGAAGCACCTAAACTCATGTAGTTATGCGCACTATGCTTCTTGATCTATGCCATTGATTGCTGGACTGTCACAATCCATCCACCAGAAAAGATGGAATTTTTTCTCTTTGTTATGATAAGGGACCGCTCGTAGGAAAACAAAAAAATTTAATGGACAAATACTAAAACCACATACACTTTTATCAGCCACTCATATGATTCTAGACGGAAGTTTTCCTTTTTTAAAAGGAAAGGGATCAAGCGCAAATCATTAGATGCATGATATACATCCAACCTTCCTATTGAACCCTGACCCAGCATCAGTACTACCAATAGATAGAAAGGATTCTCCTTTATTCCAACTACTTTGGCTCACCCCAGCGTACCTGCTCCCGACTAATTAACATATACACACAAAAAATTGCACTTATGATCTTCCCTTTTTATTGGGCTTTTGTGCTTGTCTTCTGTTTCATAATGAAATTATAGCAGATAACTACCACAGTCAATTAGAACACATGCGCGTAGATTCAAGGATGTTCTTCCATAAGCATAAACAAACTAGAACACATAACCCTTGCAGTGACCGAAGCGACTCAAAAACTTGAAGATGTTCAGCCGGGTCAGTTATAACCATATGTATATAGACTCTTCCGCGCAGCGATACATACCCACATTAGCATCCGAATTTAAGTAAATTCATGATCGAAAGCGAGCATAAATAATTTGAAACCATTAACCATGCTTTATGCTAGGAAATTCTAGTACTAACAGCCCGACCATTCTATCTGAACCTGAACCAACCTTAGTAATATAACCTAGTTCAAATCCGAAGATCAAGATTGCATTGAAATTGGGCCCTCACAGATCTACGTCTGTATAGATTCAAACAAGCCAATCTTGAACACTAACTGGCACAAATGCTAAGTCCGTTCTGCTCGCCTTTGTCACTATTCCTTCACGCACACCTTCAATGGTTCCCAAGGCAGTCCTGTGAAGCGATCAAGTCCTTACCCAACCGTTCTTCCTCTCTATGTATCTTCCCTCTCACTGGCTCCTGGTGCTTTTTCCCGTCAATAGCAGAAAAACTTTGGTCACCTCTAGTTCTTCCTTCCCTTAGTGAGACAGAGTTTCAAACTCCTCCTTGCAGATGGCCTTCTACTCCTTCCACTCAGTCCTGTAGAACAGCACCACAGAACTATTCTCTTTTTTTCTGCCAGTATCGAGAGCTGGTCATACTAGCGTTAGTACGCTGCTGACAGCCGGGATGCATAAGAAGGGTAACACCAACCACACTCTCCGTTCTTGTCGAGTCCCCCTGGCCTGAAGAGTCCCAACAAGCCAACGAGAGCTAGCGAAAAATCCTTCCCGCACTCAGAATTCTTCCCCTTTCCGTTTCTGAGTTGTAGCACACCGCGAGGAGAGAGAGGTATGCCCAATAGCCCCCCCTTTTCGTGCTCCTGCTTATCCTCTTTTTTTGAAGAATTCTGCAAGCAGACATAGTTCACAGATGGCAATGTCCCCACATCCAGCCTGCTTCTCCTAATGCCTGCCATGCACACTTTTCCTGATCACACAAGGAGCCAACAACCTCTTCGTGACGAGGGTGGCCCTAGTCTCCAACACGCCTGCCAAAAAAATGGGCTGAACAACTTCTGGACTCTTCTTCGATGCATGTAGCTCAAGCATAAGCACCACCTCCTTTACTTGTCAATCCGCGGAGACGTGAGGACTGGTATGAAGACCACGAGCAAGTGAAGGCACAAGTGCGTGAGTGAAAGCACACAAACATGCACACACATACACACACACGCGCACAAAGTAAGATCAAAGAGAGGAACAATGGAAAGCTTAGATTGCAAAAGAGTTCTCTTTTAAAAGTTCTATTCTCTAACAAGCTTACCCCAAAAATGAGCTCTCTAGCTCCTTTTATAGTTTTTTGACTAGTTTTGGCCCTGTCCAGACCTAGTGTCCGGCCTAGTTAAAAATTAGGTTCGAGGGCTTATTCGAGGGCTCAAACGAAGTCTAAAAATTATGAAAATTGGTACGATGGTACTTCTAATACTCCTCAAGCTCGAGGACTCCTCAACTTCAACAAAATGGAGTTATAAAAATAGATAATGGTATTTACAATGGTTTTTAGTGATGAAAATCACTATTTTTGTAGGGGATTCTTCTGAAAATTTGACATACACTTCTTGGAGCTCCCTACTTGCTCCCTTTCCTTGTGTGTCCACCTTTTGATATGCTTCCATGCTTTGTCCTTGACTTTGAGCTTCAACACTCCCCCCCCTCTCGAGTCTGTCGTCCCTGACAGACCCTTGTTGTAGTGGTTGTTCCAAGTAGTGCCTTGAGAGGGAGTGTCCCTTCTGTATGAACAAAAGTCGTCTGACTTCCAGATGTGTCTAGTTCTTCATTTATCACTGCGAGTCTGTGCAAGTTGTAGTCTCTTGGTATGTGCTTCTTCCTTGGATTCCAGCATGACTGTGTCATTGTGAGTCTCCGTTGATGTTTTCTAGATCTTCCACGGTTGATGTTCATAGTAGTCATGCCACGTACTCATAACCCATATTGAGTGATGGGTAAGTGTGTTCGTGCATGGGTTGAGGAACATATGTGTCTTGTGCACGGCCTTGTAATGTAGCCCTAGGCATGCTTACGTGGAAATTGCATCGGAAAAAGTATGGTGCAAAAATTGGGGTCTTGAGCTAAGTGCTCAAGGGTATGCCGACAAAGAGGTTTCCTAAGCTATCATGGTTATGGTGTTCCCAGAGTAAAGATACTTACCATGGAGAAGGTTGATCGATGTTTTTCTTTTCGTGTTGTACACTCGGCCTTTGGGATGGAACATTGTTGATGAATGTCCATGTTGATTGTCCACTGATGAGATCTTTTGAGTGGTGGATCCTCTCTCCTCTTTTCAAAGCAAAATTTGCCAAATATTGAGAATTGAATTTCTTTATATTCCTTGGCAAACAACATTGGGTAACTACACCAAGCTGAGTTTCACATATTCTCTTGAGCTCAACATATGTAGGAGTCTTCTCCTCCAACACTACCCTTTGCAGATATCTCCTTGGATGCTCTCGTACATGAAGTAGTTAAGCATCACTCAAGTTGCGGACCTTCAAGCTCTTCATTCCTACCATGGTAAGAGAAAATCATAGTTGTAGATGCCATGTTCATGCCAAATGCTTGCCATCTACCAGATAAGGCAGCAATAATATCATCTGCTAGCCGAGACACACTTCTATCCAAATTGATAAATGCCTAGTAATCAACAATTCCACCTTCAACTAAGCATGACTCATTCATGTTTCATAAGCCAAACCTGGGAACAAGCTCTCTCCCGCTTTTCTTTTTCTTTTTTTTTTTTTTTTTTTTTTTTTTTTTTTTTTGGAGGAACAAAGTCACAAAACAAGAAGATAGACGTTAGTATCAGTAAAACTAATTGACCTGTGTCCATGTGCTCTTGTGCTTGGGATTCTCAAATGTGTCTATGCACGGCCATGTAATAGGGCCCTATATCAATGCATACTTTGGAAATGCATGACCTGAATGGTGCAAAAGACAAGGTTGTGCAAGGAGCACATGGTTGTCGCTCGTCGAGGCCTGATGTCACTTGCAAATGTTGGTGTCATCTTTGTTGGAGGTATCCATTGGATCTTGAGATGACCACTGATCCTTCCTCTTTATAGGGATCCATTTTAGAACAGCAGTTGGCACTGTAGAGATTACTTTAGGCGTCTTCCTCTTTGGATGCGTTCTAAACTGTGGTATCCAGTGTGGTTGGCGCTTTGGTTCGATGGAGGCTACTTGTACTTTTGGCTTCCAAACCCTTATCCTTTTTGCACGTCGTCCTACTATTGTTGAAGAGCTGATTTGATCTTCTTTCGGTCTCTGTAAGTGGTTCTTACCCTCTTCGCTTTTTGGCTTCTTTGTTGAGACCTTTCACATGTGGGAGAACATAGGTTGTTGTAGATGTAAGATCTTCTTAGGTACCCACATCTGTAATCGCCCTTGTTGAGCTGCAGCTAATTTCTTAGGCACCCAAACTTGTTGGATACCTTGTGATTGAGCTTGTCCGAGCTGCTCCTTTTGTCTTCGGGCCTGGTTGTCTTGCCTGGATGGGATTTGTGGGGGCAAGGCTGGTGGTTCCTCTCCTTTGCGTACCCAGATCTGCGTCATGCTCGGAACTGCTTTCTTATCGAATGGTGTCTTTCTATTTGATGTAGCAATTGTCGTGATCGGTTGTGTTTGCCTCTGTGGTGGACTTACTAGTGTGGCTGCTTGATTCTTTGGAGAAGAAGAAAGATCCACCCGCCTTCGAACCTGTTCTTCCACAATTGACTCCTTCTGCATCATAGAGCTTTTGACACATACAACATCTTCTTCCATATGATTAGTCTTAGAAGAGCTAAGAGAGTGTGTGGTACCATGATCCGGGAGCATGCAGCTCTCTAATTCTAATGTAATGCATTGTTCATGTACCCAAACTTGAAGAATTTGACTTCTTATGTTTAAGTTGACTGCATTGTCATAAATCCAATCTTGTCCTAAGACAAGTGGTTCTGTAAGGTTCTCATCTTGACACACTAGCACTTTGACTTTCATTGGAAAATCTTGCAAGTAGATGGGAAGTTCCACCTCGCCCAAACAAGGGGTTTCCACACCTCCCAATCCTATGAGATAAGCTTCTATGGGATTGATGTTCAATTGCAAGTCTTGGCAGTAGGAAAGTCTAACTGCACTACTTGCTGCACCTGAGTCAATCAATGCCTTTACCGTCCTTGCACCCTTCCCTTGTCCTATCTCTATGGTCACAAAGGGACGTCGGTCAATGACTTGGGAAGTCGCTATGCCTGACTTTTGGCACATATCCATGTGATATTTTGGAGCTTTTGAGTTGACATCTAGGCCTAGTTGCCTTAACTTATTTCGCCTTATGCGCTCTCTAGCCTCTGCTTGTGCTTCTTCCCTCACCCTTAACTCCTCTTCTTTTCGCTTCTTAGCAGTGTTGAGTCTCGTAAGCATATCCTCTGTAAGAGGTTCTTGGTATAACTTGACTCTACATCCACTAATATAGTTTGGCAAGATATCTCCTTCTAGAGTGGCCAACTGAACCGCGCCGCTAGTGGAAATTCTGTTAATGATCATGGGTCCATATCCTCGTTTTTCCAACTTACGGGCATGTTGTTTTAGTGTGTAAACCAACACTAGATCTCCCTCTTTCAGTCCCTTATCCTTAATGTGTGCATCAAAGTATGCCTTTTGCCTCTTCTTTGCAGCATAGATGCTTGCCGCCGCTCGTAGCCTTGTCTCACCTAAACGTTCCAGATCAAAGATCCTAGAAGACAACTCATGTCCATTCCACTCATGCTCTTGTGCTACTTTTAATGCTGGGATTAGGAAATCTAAAGGTAGCACAACATTCTGTCCAAAGACCATCTGAAATGGGGTGGCATTGAGTACTGTTTTGTAGGCAACTCGATAAGCCCAAACAGCATGATGAAGCTGTTTGTCCCAATCAGAGCGTTTATTATTTACCAATTTAGTCAAGACATTACATAGGATCTTATTTGTGCTCTCGGCCTGTCCGTTAGCTTGGGGATGATAGGGGGCAGACTTCTTATGTACCACCAAGAATTCTTGGAGAAGATTTTCAATGACTTCATTTAAGAAGTGGGTGCCTCTATCGCTGACTAACTCTATTGGTAATCCATATCTCGTGAACACATTCTCGAATAAGAACTTAGCCGTAGTCTGAGCATCATTCTTTGTTGTGGCTTTCACTTCTACCCACTTTGTAAGGTAATCTGTGGCTACAATAATATATTCTGCATGGGAGTTCCTAGCTGGGGGGTTAATAGGACCTATGAAGTCTATGCCCCACTTGGAAAATGCACGCCCTCCCATCATTGGCCTCAAGGGCATCTCGTCTTTTCTAACTGGATATTGTGCACGTTGGCATGTGTCACATTTCTTCACATAGGTATGTGCATCCATATGAAGAGTGGGCCACCAAAGTCCTGAGAATAGAATGGTCTTGATCACTCGGTCAGGACCAAAATGGCCACCTGCAACACCACTGTGTGCAGTTTCTAAGACCTTTAAATAATCTGATTCATGAACGCACAGTCTTAAGTAACCATCTTTGCCTCTTCGGTATAAGTTGTCTCCTACTAGGGCATAGCCTTGAGCTTCTTGCTCCATGTTTTGTCTTCTTGCTAGACTAGCCTCTTTGGGTAATCTTCCCGACCTCATAAACTGTACCAATGGAGCACTCCAATCAGGAATTAATGACACTTGATAAAGGGTGGCATGCTCCACTGGTGGTCTCTCTTTGCATATTGGACAATTCTTAATCCACTCATGTATTTCTTTGTCCATGCTAGGCCATACACTCCTAAACGCTTCAGATTCTGCAATGTTCGTTGTTTAGAATAGTGATTTCCTAGCAATCCTTCATGAGCTTGCTGCAACCAACTACTATGTTCGTCATCCTCGACACAACAAGCTAATACACCCTCAGTATCTTGTTTGTACATGCTTCCTGCCAATATGTGATATTTTTGTGATCTTACAATTTCTTCTTGTGATGTTTTCACATTCTTATTTGCAGGGCCAAAGGTTAGGACTGGTACCAACTTATTTGCCCATTTAGGAACAACTTCTAAATTGAACAGATAAGCATCCGGTAATTCGTCAGACACTCCTTGCGGTGACTCTCCTGAAGTGATGTGAGAAAGGTGATCTGCCCGAAGGTGGGTTCTACCTTTCCTGACAACAACTTCAAAGTCATACTCCATTAGTAAGAGGAACCATCTTACTAAGCGTCCAGTATTGCAAGGTTTATTGACCAAATATAACAAAGCTTGATGATCAGTAAAAAACTTGAACTTGTTGGCCAATAAATAGTGTCTAAACTTCTTCACAGCATATACCATGCCTAAGCCCTCTCGCTCAGTTGTGGTATAGTTTCGTTCAGCTGCTGTGAGCTGTCTACTAGCGTATGCTATGGGCAAATCTAAATTCCCTTCACCTGTGGGTTGTGCTAGCACACATCCTATGGCATGATTGGATGCATCCACATGGACATGGAATGGTTTATTCCAATCAAGAGTGGTCAGTATTGGTGCTGTGCATAAACATTTCTTCAGTTCATTGAAAGAATTCTCGCATTCATCGTTCCACTCAAAATTAGACAACAAGACATAAAGGGGTCTAGCTATGATTGCGTACATGTGGATAAACCTGCGGTAATATCCACAATGGCCCATAAAGGCTTGTACCTCTTTAACATTCCTTGGCCTTGGTAGCTCCGCTATGGCTCGTACCTTATCTTCATCTGTTGAGATTCCATTCTTAGAAACAATATGACCTAAGATTTTACCTTGACGCACATGAACACACACTTTTCTGGGTTCAGACACACTTGATATTCTCTACACTTGTTGAAGATTTGTCTGAGCTCAGGGATGTGAAACCTTCTTTCTTGGGAATGAGCACATAAATCATCCACATACACTTCTAAGCTCTTTCGCAAGAACTCTTTGAAGACATGACACATGAGCCTTTGGAATGTAGCAGGTGCATTGGTGAGCCCAAATGGCATCACACGAAATGCAAAGATTCCCCATTCTATGGCAAAAGCTGTTTTGTGTTGATCTTCTGGGGCAATGGCCACTTGATTGTAACATGAAAATCCATCAAGGAAGCTATAAACTTCCTTGCCTGCAACACACTCCAATAGGTGTTCTGTGATTGGAAGTGGATAACTATCTCTGATCGTAGCGGCATTAACTTTTTTAAGGTTTATACACACTCGCAACTTTCTGTTCTTCTTGGGCACCACTACAATGGGGGACACCCATTCAGTATGCTCAATCTCATAGATGAATCCAGCTTCAATCAACCTATCAATTTCTTCTTTTATTTTGGCTGCATAGGTATCATTATATGTGTAGGGCTTCTGTTTGGTGGGCTTGGCATCAGCAGTCATGGGGATAGTATGAGAGCAAATTCTTGGATCTACCCCTTTCAAGTCTCTATAGTGCCACGCAAACACATCCCTATATTCCCTTAATAGAGCTAGAAGCTCCATTTCTTCTCTTGCACTTAGGTCATCTCCTATATATGTGCATCTCTCTTCGTTCTCTTCGACGGTCACTACAATCTTCTTGGTCTTTTCTTTATTATCATATGATTCTCCTATGATGGCCTCTCTCTTAGGCATTCATACCAAAATTTTGCGGTCGTCAACTTCATATTTCTTGAAGTTCTCTAGTACTTCAAACAATGATTCCTCCTCTTCTTGTTTCACTGCTTTTCTTTTCTTTTTCTTTTGACTTCTCTCACTTCCATCCTTCGAATTTACCGTTTTAATACTTGTGAGAGGTTCTTCTTCTTTCTGGGTGAACACTCCTATATCTTCTAGATAGTGCTGCTCTGAGTTAAAGCAACTATCCATCACAATGGACTCTATATCATCGTCATTCTCTTCTTCTTCTATGACATCACTAGGGTCACATTCTTCTAGCAAGGGCTGACACATGAACACTGAGATATCATAACCCTCCTCATCACAATGAGGTGTCCATTGTTCTTCATTGACAGCAATGTCCATGGTGGCTAAGATTTCTGGCCAGTCATGAGGCTCAAATTCCTCATTTGGAAAGATCATCGGTGTATAGGCTGGGTCTTTAATTGGTCTATCTCCTGGCGAAGTTCCTTCTTCTCTTGCCTTTAAACGTTTTTCCTCTTCCTTTGCGACCTTGCACATCCACAAATGAGTATCTTCATGCAGCCATGATGGATCAGGTGAACTTTCAGAATGCACAGAGATGGAATCTTCTTTCGCTTTGTGGATAGAATTCCACTGTAGGGGTGGTACATCTCTGAAGGTGTAATCCTTCAAATTGACCTTGGTGGTGACCCCTAAGTGCTGTAAGTACAAGGAATTAGTTCCCCAATCCTGTACTATTTGCAATTGTCGTAGGAAGGGTCTTCCTAGGATCATCTCGTAGACATTATTTTTCTCAAAGTCACATATAGCAAATGTATGTTCAAACTCCACACCACAAGTGGTTAGAGTTATCCCTTCGAGCAATCCTAGAGGTCTTTCAAAATGACCGTCAGCCATTAGTGTTCCTTGGGACCACTGAGTCTTCATGTCTGACTAGTATTGTGGGAGCTCTAATCTGGAGAGATTCAGATTCCCATGGGCCTGGAAATTGAGGCAATTCTTCTAGGGTATTAGATTCAAAATTTAATCTTTCGTCTTCTTGTTGTTCTGCTTCATCTCCGTAAATAGATGGAATGTCTTGGGGAAATCGATCATGAAGATCATCAATCTCAGGAATAGGAGGGGAGTTACCCTTCTCCTTGGCCCATTTCACTTCTTGTATTTCCCGCAAGAACTCTTGAGAGTACTATTGAATTGAAGGAGGCATTCCAGCATCCATGGAATTAGGAACATAAGCTCCCATTGGTGGTGAGCTTCCTCTCTCAATAACTAGTTGAGCCTGTGGAGGTAAAGAAACTTGTGGTTTGTTTACCAACTGCTCTAATCTTTCTAGTAACCCTTGGAAATGCAAATCTGGTTTGACAGAGTTTGTCTGATTGAACTTTTGACTAGTCTCAAGTATAGCTTGAGCTTGTTCTACCATTTTCATGCACATTTTCATTCGTTCAATCTCTAAATCCGCTCTAGGGTAACTCTTGTCTAGATTTGCAGCTGTTGGCCCTTCTTGAAGACGAGCCTGGTAGGCCTTGAACATCATGTCCAAGCCTTCTGGGGTTGGATCTGCAAGAACAGACCCTGGTTGTGGTCTATTTACAATGGGTGGTGGGGTGGGATGAGGTGGAGTGGATGGAGTTTCGACATGCGAGGGGCTTTGAGATGCAATGTCTTCTATTTTTGTTTTCGCTTCTTTTAAGCTTTCTTCTAGTTCCGATAACTTTTTATTCCACTTGCGATTGGCCTTCTCTCTGGTATCCTTCCATGTTCTTGTTTTCCTCTTACTAGGCTCTCCTGATTCACTCGACTCTGATTGTTCTGCTGGTTTATCCTGTTTTAAGGTTTGTGCTCTAGTGACAACTTGTATAGGAGCCACATTGCTACTACTTGAACTTGAATCTGCCACTAAGCCTACCACATTAATGGGTGTAATCTTGGGTGCACTGGAGGGGTTTCTTGGACAATCTCTGGGGAGATGGTCTTTGCCACAATCAGGACAAAAAGCCTGTATTTGTGATAGCCTGTCCTTGACTCGGAGATGGTGGGTGGGGACAGTCACGAATGAAATGGTCACCATGACATCTGAAACAAGATCCTCTAGGGGCTTGTGGTCTCATTTGTCTCAACTGGGGCCTAGGGTTAGGATTTGTGTACATGACATTGGAGTATTCTGGCTCCCAATTTTGCTCCATAGGTGGTGCCTCATATTGATACGAGTAAATCTTACTATGTTCAGGTGACTCTGTGTAATAAGCATGTGGACTACCTTCATGGGAGTAGTCTGAACTATGAGCATGAGAGTCATTATCTGGTATCAATGGGGTTAGTGGCACCAATGCTCTATTTGGATTTTCCTCTCCCACAGCATATTTGACTGGAATCACGTTGGCAGGAGCTGGTGGTTGGTTTCCCAAGACTGGTAGTGGCCTATATTGTGCCTGATATTGCTGTTGTGGTCTATTATATGGCTGTTGGTATTGGTTTTGATACCTACCTGGTTGGTAAGGTTGTTGATAATTCTGTCTAACAGCCTACCTATTATAGGGACAATCTTGAGCCGTGTGGTTCGTATATTTTCTCTCAATAGTGCAATATGGAGCATTCCTTTCTCTCATGTTCTGGTTGTGCAATGGGCATACATTAGCCATGTGGTCGCCTCCGCAAGTATAACACCGATTCACTGGAGTGACTCTCTGTGTTTGTTTATTTTGGACTCCTAGCTTCTTGGCAACTTGCTCAGCTATCTCCTCTATTTCCGTGGAGATTTTTGAAGTATGACTAGTAGAACTATCTGAATCCTTATAGAGTTTGGATAATCCTAACTCCTCACCCAAGTTATCTTCTATGTCAATGCATGTCCGCATGCACTCTTCTATGGATCTAGGCTCTTTCAAGTATACATATGATCTTAACTTTGTGCTCAGTAAGCCATCTAAGAACAAAGCCACTTGTTTGGCTGGTGTGGGTAGCTCTGGAGTAGGGCATCTTTCTAGGTACTGTCTGAACCTTCTACCTGCTAGTCGCACTGTTTCTTGGGGTGTCTGCTTGAAACTATGGATCAAGGATGACGTGTTATGCCTGATACCACTCTTGGAAAATTCTACAATGAATTCGTCTAGTAGTTGACCTATGTCGTGATAATTGCGACTACTCAGTGGTTGAAACCACGCTAAGGCAGTGCCCTTAAGAGTCAGACCAAATGCCTCGTATTGGGTGAACAAATCCTCAACCTGTTCAGCTCTTAACACTTGTTTAAACTCGGCCACATGATCATAAGGATCTCCTGACCCGTCAAAATAATTCTTCATTGCCTTGATCACTTGAGTGGGTCTAAGGGTTCTTGGGTGCTCTCGGGGTCTAGGCAATGGAAAATCATGTTCATCTCTTTGTTGCCTATGTGCTTGATGTCTCTCTCTTTCAGGTCTTTCATTTTCAAATCCTGCTCTATTTCTGCCCACCGTGTGTGCAAAACTTACCTCAGGTCTCTCTCTAGTTCTTTCTCTATGGGCTTCATGAGCTTGGGATGATCCTACTCCTTGGAGGCCATGGGAAACATTGGATCTTGGTGGAGGGAAAATCAATTCATTCTTCCAAGTATATGCATGTCTATCATGTTCTGTTACCAAGAAAATTTTCTCTGACGTGTTATCTAGGTAGACAACTTTGCCTGGTATCTCCGGATCTTTGAATTCATAGATGATGACTATGCCCGATTGGCTAGGTTGATCTGGCTTGAATCTCCAAAGGGCTTCCTCTATTTCTCTATTCAAGAAGAGTTCTATGCTTTTGTTGTCTTGAGGGATCCAATCTGGTGTGATCACTCTGGTCAGAACTGACTTACCTCTAGGAGTCTGGGGTCCTTGTCCTACATTTCCTTGTTCTAGGTCTCCTATTTCATTCTCAAGAATGACATTTCCGAACTCATCAGTCCTATCTGGTAGGTTGGTGACCACATACATGGTTCCTTCCTTATCAATGTATGAACTCTCTTTGAACTTGACCACCGGGTGTTCAAGTCCAAAGGATTGATCTGGATTTTTGAGTTGGACCACTGATCGCCTCAGACCATCCTCATAGATGCGAGCACCTAATTGGTTGGTCCGAATATATTCCAATTGTGTCTTATAGGGACCTTCTGTTGTTTGTAGATGGGCAGTCCCTGAGCCACCTGCAGGTTTTCCCATGCTAAAAGACATTTCTGAATCACTTGTGTCTGAACTTAGTAAAAGATGACCACTTAGTTGTTGTGCCCAAGACTTGGATGTATGGTTGACAGTAGCCTCAGAAGATCTAATGCTTTGTTTATCCTTGCCTAAGTGTCTACCAGATCTCAGGTTCATAAGCTTTAGTCAAGAGTCCAAATTTTCCCTTTGGTATGGTTCAAAATTCTTTGGAGCCCCCTTGGTTCCCTAGTCCCACTTGAGGGTCAACTTCAAATTATCCTATCTCAAAATCAACGCGTTATTCTTAAAAAAAACAATTGAGATCGAGTAGGATTTGAAACGAGCTTTCCAACGAGCTATAGAGCTCAAAAAATGGACTTCGGATGAAAAAGTTATGTCAAATCAGGCTCCTAGGGGTCAAAACAGGCAAACAGGACCTTTTAGAGAAAATCGCAATTTTGTGAACTTCAAGAAAATCGCGATTTTGTACCTTGAGAATCGTGTTCACAAAATCGTGTTTTGAAAATCGCGATTTTGATATGAAAATCGTGTTTTGAAAATCGCGATTTTGAGCTGAAAATTGTGTTTTGAAAATCGCGATTTTGAGCTGAAAATCGTGTTTTTGAAAATCGCGATGTTGAGCACAAAATCGTGTTTTTGAAAATCGCGATGTTGAGCACAAAATCCTGTTTTTGAAAATCGCGATGGTTGAGCATAAAATCGTGTTTTTCACAAAATCGTGGTTTTCAGAATCGTGTTTTTGACATGAAGATCGCGATTTTGTCTCACAGAATTGTGTTTTCACAAAATCGTGTTTTTGGCTGAAAATCGTGATTTTTTGAAAATCGTGTTTTTTGCTGAAAATCGTGATTTGTGAGAATTGCGATTTTGAGCAGAGAATTGTGTTTTTTGAAAATCGCGATTTTGAGCAAAAAATCGTGTTTACACAGAATCGCCTTTTTTCACAAAAATCGTGTTTTTGGCTGAAAATCGTGATTTATGAGAATCGCGATTTTGAGCCCGCTGAAAATCGTATTTGCTCAGAATCGTGTTTTTGACATGAAAATCGCGATTGTCAACAGAGAATCGTGTTTTCATAAAATCGTGTTTTAGAAAATCATAATTTCTCAGAATCGTGTTTTTTGGCTGAAAATCGTGATTTTTTGAAAATTGTGTTTTTGCTGAAAATCGTGATTTGTGAGAATCGCGATTTTGAGCAGAGAATTGTGTTTTTTGAAAATCACGATTTTGAGCAAAAAATCGTGTTTACACAGAATCACCTTTTTTCACAAAATCGTGTTTTTATTGAAAATCGTGATTTTTTGAGAATCGCGATTTTGAGTAGGGAATCGTGTTTTTTCAAAATCGTGTTTTTTTTTTTTGGCTAAAAATCGTGATTTGTGAGAATCGCGATTTTGAGCACAATCACAGAATCGCGATTCTAAGAATGACCACAGAATCGTGATTCTTTCAGCCAACTTTTAGGCGGGAAAACAGAAAATTATGATTTTTCAAAAAAAATTGAATTTTCACAGAATCGCGATTTTCATCACAGAATCGTGTTTTTTGGCGGGAAATTCAAATTTCTGAGCGCCGGCTATGGCGAGCTCCGTATGAGCAGAAAATCATGAAAAAAACACAGCGCTTGCTCTCCCTTGCACCTCCTAACTCCTTCCCACACAATAATGCATGAAAAATGGTATGAAAATGGTGAAAATGCACTAAAAACAAGAAATTTCTATGAAGAAGAAGATGGAAGAAGGTGAACATGATGATGATCAAGATGAAGTGGAAAAAATAGAAAATGAAATGAAATGATAGTGTTTTTTACCTTCCAACGTCGCAAGTCTACGATCTTACCATCACAACGCTCGTCCTCGAAGCTCTCTCCCCGACAACGGCGCCAAAATTTGGTGTAGCTCAAGCATAAGCACCACCTCCTTTACTTGTCAATCCGCGGAGACGTGAGGACTGGTATGAAGACCACGAGCAAGTGAAGGCACAAGTGCGTGAGTGAAAGCACACAAACATGCACACACATACACACACACGCGCACAAAGTAAGATCAAAGAGAGGAACAATGGAAAGCTTAGATTGCAAAAGAGTTCTCTTACAAAAGTTCTATTCTCTAACAAGCTAACCCCAAAAATGAGCTCTCTAGCTCCTTTTATAGTTTTTTGACTAGTTTTGGCCCTGTCCAGACCTAGTGTCCGGCCTAGTTAAAAATTAGGTTCCAGGGCTTATTCGAGGGCTCAAACGAAGTCTAAAAATTATGAAAATTGGTACGATGGTACTTCTAATACTTCTCAAGCTCGGGGACTCCTCGGCTTCAACAAAATGGAGTTATAAAAATAGATAATGGTATTTACAATGGTTTTTAGTGATGAAAATCACTATTTTTGTAGGGGATTCTTCTGAAAATTTGACATACACTTCTTGGAGCTCCCTACTTGCTCCCTTTCCTTGTGTGTCCACCTTTTGATGTGCTTCCATGCTTTGTCCTTGACTTTGAGCTTCAACAATGCACCTGCAGATAAAAAACGAAAGAAAAACAAAGGTGGCTACCCCCAACACTTTTACGGTGTAGGAGTCACACACTTGATCAATATGTAGAAGTCAGTATGTAGTTACCGACAAGGACAACGACCCTCCCTTTGACAGCCTTGAAGAATGACTACCCCACAGATAATGAGCACAACCGACTGCCCAGAAAAAAATAGCTGCCACCATGTTTCCACAATTGATATGCATATCCATTAATGTGTTGCAAGGATAATATCCACGTGAGTCTCTTTTACCACTGATCATAAATAAGTTGCCCTTCTTCAATGGTGCCCATGAGGGCCACATCTTTGCTTATTGAGATAGACCATCTGTGTGAGCACACATGCGGTAACCACCATAAGAAAAAGTCCCAAGTATTGCCTCCCTTGACAACATTCGTCTTTGACCAAGAAGTTGTTGTGTATCCCCCAAATACTTCCCATCAAACGTCTATTCAACTCTTCAAGTACCTGCAATCAAACAAATTCCCTTGCCAAATACAAACATATTAGTGCATAAAAACCAACCATTTCCTGAGCTAACAATGATGCGCTTCTAACCTCACTCCTTTGGCCAAATCTATGAGTAAGGCATCTCAATCAACTGGCCCGGGTACCTCTGGATGTGGCATGCATAGCTTATTTGAATGTAGAGCCTGTTCCACAGCAAATAAATGTAGTAGGTGAGAGGGTCTGGGTATGAATATTTCTGAGTGATGCTCCCAGAACCCTATGATAAACATTTCTTCAAATGTTTGTTTGAAACACGCTGGGAGGTATTTGATTCGAGCATGCCATGCGTATACAACATTGATGGATGGGGTTGTGCTCATATCATAGACTAGGTCGAGGTTTGCTGCATTGAAGCCCAGGGCCGAGAGGTGAGGTTCTTTAATATTTTTGAAGGTCCGGAATGTGAAAAGCATGAGTTCGAAGATTTTGAGGCACATCTATGCCATGACATCTGGTACATTCTTGAATCTAATGCCCCAATGTTGAATTCTTGAAATCATATATGCTACCATTGGTGGGCCAGGAGGCGGTGTCGTCGAGATTTTCTCTCCTCTCTCACTTGTGAATGCCTACAAAAAACATATTTGGTGAAGGTAGCCAGAATTCCCCAAGAAGTCCAGGATGCATCAAGGATGTCAAAGGAAGGTCACATACAAAGTTTCAAAGAAATCAAGAAAGTCCATGGTAGCGGTCAAAGCTGGTCAAAGTTGGGAAATTAGGGCAAAAATTTCATTGTCACCAAATTAGATGAAAATCCATATACTTGTAAAGATTGTCAAAGGCAGTCTATAGCCCAAATTTCAGCAGAAAATGGATTTTGTAGCACATTGATATGCTATGTTCATTTTGTAAAAATGTAATTTTTCTAGTTTGACCCTACAAATTCTTGTATAGAAATTTATGTTAGCCATATGGTTTGGCATGTATAAAGATCATATGTGGCTACATATTTGTACAAATTTTCAAGGCCATCAGAGCTTCCTAGAGACCTTAATGCCACCTTGCAAGCTTCCAAATGTAGTCAAACTTATACAAGGGAGATTCAGATGGGAGTTATTTCTACATATTCCTGAAGGAGATCTTTGGAAACATAGTCCTACAAAGTTTCATCTTCATCAAAGCCTATTTGGAGGGTCAAAGAGCACAAAGTCCAGTTTTCAGGATCACCGCAGTTTTCTAGTTTAAGCAAATTGAAGGGTTGAAGGGCCACCACATGGCGAAAGCTGATTGAGCCATGTTGTACGATCAAGATGAGCTCATATTCAAGGGTGGAGATGCACTTATGCTTAAAGCAAGGAGGATCCACGAGTTTTTCCATAAAAGAAGATAATTTTTGACAATCAAAGATCAATAATGCAGCTTTTCTCCAAAAATAGTGGCTTATCTTATCCGAATTGATGTCAGCACTGATCCGACGGTCCAGATCATCCCCAGATCCAATGGTGGAGAACGAGGGCGCCTAAATTTCACTCCTTTACACTAGATTTGATAGAAAGAACAATTCCAAGCCATTGATGTGATTAATCAAATGGTTGTAATCAAAAGTAGTGATCCTAGAGTTGAGACTTGATTTCTCTAGATCCAAGGGCCCAAATTCATTCAAAAAACTATATAAACCCCCCTCCAAACTCGTAGAGCATCATTGTTAGGCATCCATAGGGCTCATGCTAGCTTACGGTTTCCTTGAGACGATCACCCTCGGTTGAGCGAGTGAGGATCCAAGGTGAGCTAGTATGAGTATAGAACCTAGTTTCAAATTTAAGTTAGAACTCCAATCTAGGATAGGCTCTTGAAACCAGCATCTCTATCTTGACTCACCCTCGGTGGAGCGTGTGAGTGAGTTAGAGCTGATTTTAATGAGTCTTAGACTTCTTTAGTTAGACGTTACGAGCCTAGACAGACATAGGGTCACTGGAGTGGAACTCACCTTCTTACGTGTGACATTCGGTTGAACTGTCATGGTTTGAGGGTCGGAACCACCTTTGATCAGTAGACTGCTTAGCATGACGTACCACGACGATATTTTACATGTAACTTAATTCAAATCCTTTTAATTCATGTCACTTGTCACTTGTCTCTTGTCTCCTCTCTCAGTCTCTTAAGTATTTTTACATGTCTTCTATTTCTTCTATGTGTGAGAAGACTCCGCAGTATTGCGTTGAACCCGTGAGGATGTTTCTTTGAGCTTGTGAGTAAACTCTATCATCATAATTCACTTGCATGCATATAATCCAAACATACCCATACATATTGATAAGTTTCTAAAAGTGTATAAGAAGCTCCAATATTGGACCATTCTTCCTTTCGAAACTGGTTTATGTGTAAGGGTTCCATCTATTCTCGTCATGCATACATATCATCCAAAGAAGACTATGCATATGGATTGGAATTAGGAAGTGTTTAAGAAGCTCCTTCAATGGACCATTCTTCCTTCCAAATTTCATTCATATGTATGGTTCTCTTTCATTTTTATCATTCATGTTCATAAATCTAACTTGCACTCCTACATTCCTATTCCCATAATCATTTCAACATCTCTCTCTTCTCCATACTCAACATTAATTTCACTTTCATGTCCTTAAACCTTCCAACATTCATTAGCTTCATACACCCTGTGTGTGCCACGACCGGACCCGATCCACCCGGATTGCGATCACCTCCACATTTGAACCCGACGTGAAACGCTTCGTGGCATTTGCTTCTGATCTTGTTGGGAGGTTGTGATCCATATCCTTTGTTTCATATTTTTCATCCTCATCATATCATTATCACCATTCTTGAGTGTTACACTGGATTTCTCACAATATCGTGCACATCTTCGTCGTGAAGTAAACGCATTTGTGAGAGATCTAGAGCATCGTGCATCACTTGCTTATTCACATAAGATGGAGGAGGGATTCAAATCCCTTATTATTGAGAAACAAGGCCAAAGAATAGTCTCTTCTATGTTGAGAGAGAAGGGAAAATTCAATGGCATCAACATTATGAGCTACTTAGATTTGTTTGAAGAGCAAGCTATGATTTTTGGTCTTCCCGAAGATCTTTTGATATCATTCTTTGAACGAATTGTTGATAGCTCTATCATAAACCGTGTCACTCAATATGATAGTCTTCCTTGGAGTGATTTTAGAAAGGAGATGCTCAAAGAATTCTATCTTGAAGATTATAGCCAACATAATCGGGATGGATTCTTACGATGGGTCAATTCCCCAAAGCCTAGTAGCTCTATTACTCACTTACAAAATGAGTATATTAGACGCTATGAGCAACTTCCTGATGAGGATAAGATAACTTTGGAACCTGATCTTGTGATCAATTTTCTTAAGCTTCTTCATCCTGAAACTCGTAGGGAAGTTGAATGGGGATTAGAAGAACCAGATAAGCGCTATGGTCTTACTGACAATTGGCAAAAAGTGCGTAAAGTAGTAGAGGCTGTAGCCCATAGACATCAAAGACAATCCATGCTTTATGAGCAAACTAGTCTTCCTCAAGCTAGCCTTCCACAAACTAAGGAGCAAGTTAGAGAACAATCCCATGCTATGCTTTTTGACTCTACTCCTATTCCTCAAATGATGGAGCCTACTCAAGGTTTTAAAGTAGAGCCAAATAAAAGTGTAGTTGAACAATCTCAAGTGGATATTCTCACTAAGCAAATGGAAAGTCTTATTGCTACACAATCCAATTTGGCCAAGACTATAGATGCTTTACAATCTAATTACACCAAAACTTTCCAAAATCAAATGAACCCAATGACTTTTCAAGAGCCTAATCAACATGTTATAGCTACCAATCAAAATCCACAAGTAGCTCCTACTCAAGCATATCAAGTTCCTCCAATGCATAATCCTTCAATGCAAAATCCTCATCCTCATGTGCAAAATCCTCAAATGTATCAAAACCTGTATCCTCAAGCTTCTCAAATAGCTTTTCAAAATCATCAACCGTATAATATGGAAGCTCCTCTTGCACCTCAAGTACCACATGTTGCTCCCCAAGCTCCTCAAATACATCAATTGCATTTTCAAAATCCTAATTATCCTGTTCAAGCAATACCTTATCAACAAAATCCTCAATTTCAAAATTTCCCACCACAAGTTAATCAAAATCCTCAAAATCAAAATGGTTTTGTGCGTGGCCTCGTAGGTGTCCTTGGTGTGATTCGTTAGAGCACTTTTTGAGAGATTGTGAATTATTGAAGGCTGCTAAGGAGCAACGACTAGTAATAGACATAGACAAGAAAATCTGTGACTATCGATCTAGGCTACCTTTGCAAGGAAATTATGGTAAGGGAGGAATGAAAAAACATTATGAAAATATAACCATAATGGACGTAGGAACTAGAGGAGTGAAACTAGAAGCTCTTGATGAACAACAAGTAGAATCAAGTAAACCCACAAAGGAAGGTGATTTTTCCATAGAGGCTTTAGTAAGAGCACGGGATGAGATTAGGAGAATAACGGCTTGGGAGTCACCGATAGAAGATCAATCTCTTATTTCTCACATATCCAATGTAGAAGAAAAACGAAAAAGAGATGAAGTTGAACCTAGTGAAAGAAGAGTGACTCGAAAACAAACCTCAGAGGGAATAGAAACAATCATAGAGCAAGGAGAAACATCACAATCTAAAGATAAAAAACAAGAATCAGAATCCAATGAACAAAAACAAGAGGAGAAACAAAAAGGGAAGAAGACAAAGCAAAGAAAAATAGAACCAAAGCCTTTAGATAAACAAGAACAATCAAAACAAACTGAAGACCAAACACGAGAACATGAACAAAAACAAGACCCTGAGCAAAAACAAAAGAAACCAAAGAGAAAACCTAAAGCTATCTTGATTTCAGAAATTGAGAGAAAAATAGATCCTATGGAGATTTTAGATGACATTTTGCTTAAGAGTCAAGTGACTATGTCTTTAGAACAAGTTTTCTCTATTGCAAAGCCTGTTTTTAAAGATAACTTTATTGGCCTAATTAAAAGGAAGAGGTTTCGGCTTAATCTAGATACTGAGATGCAAGATTCTCTAGATCAAGATCAAGCTATGAATGAAGCCTTAAACTTTGATGAATCTGATGAAGAGGACTTTGATGATGATGAAGTAAATGTTAATAAAAATTTCTTAGGACCTATTCAACCTGACCATGAAAATCATGAAAACAATCCTGAAAGTCACTTTAAAAGAACATTTTGGTCTAGAGGTACATCAGAGATGCATGTTAAAATAGGAAATGATAAGAACACTATCACTGTAAATGCATTAGTAGATTCCGGCTCTGAAATCAATGTGATTTCAAGAGAAGTCTATGATAAGTTTCGATGGCCCATAGATAAAGATTGTGGATGGCGTATGAGAACTGCAGATAATGGTGTAGGTACCCTGTATGGAGCTTGTGCTAATGTGCCCATATCCATAGGAGGAATCACAGAAGAGTTTCACTTTTTTATTCAAGATAATTGCTCCTATGAAGTTCTCTTAGGTCAACCCTTTATTTGTGAGAGTCGTATGGAAACTAAAGCCATGGATGATGGGTCTACCTATGCTAGATTTAAGTCTAAGGATGGAATGCAATCACTTCAAGTCATGACAGTAGGAGTGAATCATCCTAGGAATCGATTGTCAATTAGAAAGAAACCTATTGTTACTCAGGGTCATGAGCATGCTTGTAGTGACTGTGCACCTCGATTCATGTTTGGATCTACATATGATCAAAATTTCGGATAGAATCCATTGTTGAGCGGGACAACAGTGGATATTGGTTTGACATCTCGCATCCAACCAACATGTACAATAGTTTGTCACTTTGTTTTCCACATTCTAGATTAGATTTTCCTGATAAGAGTCAATTGTCCAAGTCTTTTATCCAAAAAAGACAAAAAAATTATAAAAACAACAAAATCATGGAACATGATGAGAACATTGAGCATGTGATTGAGACATCTCATTGTTTCTCTACTCTTGAGGAGTTAGAGTTATGTCTTCAACAAAATTCTAATTCCCATATTATTCTTATTTCTTCCCTTGATGAGTATGCTCTAATCCAAGAGTATGCTCTCAATGTTGACAAGTGCTCAAAATTTAACCAAACACATGATGCCTTAGTTGAAACAAAGTACACAACTGCAGACAAAAAAATCAAACCCATAGCTCAACCATTACCTCAAGGAAGTAATGAAAAAATTATTGATGTGAAAAATGATCCAATTCTTCGGGATAAGAAAAACATAGGACATACATTCACGGATGAGACAATCAAACAGGTGAAAATTGGTAGAGATGATGACTTTCTTTTGCCAGCAGAGAGAGATAAATTTGAGAGAGTCATACGTAGCCATGGAAAAGCCTTTACTATGTATCCTCATGAGATTGGTTGTGTAGATCCTAAGCTAGTTGCACCCATGATAATCTTTACTATTCCACATATTCCATGGAATCTTCGTCCTATACCTGTTCCAAAGGCTCACTTACCTGAGCTAATGAAACTACTTAAGGAGAAGATAAACATGAGAATTTTAGAGCCATCTTTTGCACCTTACTCAAACAGATGGTTCACTGTGCCTAAAAAGAATGGGAAACTACATTTTATTCAAGATCTCCAACCCGTCAATAAAGTCACCATAAGGAATGTAGGAACATGACCCATTGTAGATGAGTTTGCTGAATCATTTTCAGGACATTCTATCTATTCAATGGGTGATTTATATTCTGGATATGACCAATTCCAGGTAGCAATTGACAGTCGTGACATAACCACAATGAAAACTCCTTTAGGCTTAGTGCGAATGTGTACTTTACCTCAAGGAGCGACTAATTCTGTGGCTCATATGATGAGTGCTATGAATATGGTCTTACATGATTTTATCCCTCATATAACTATGCCATTCATTGATGATATTCCAATTAAAGGGAGTGAGGAACGTGTAAAGGACATTACTTTAGATTCATCTGGATGTCGTAAATTTGTTCTTGACCATATCTCTGATTGTGAAAGAATATTTCAACGATTTGAAGAGGTAGGTCTCACATTTTCCATAGAGAAATCTGTTTTTGGTGTCAACGAGGTGCTTATTGTTGGACATTTATGTGGCCATTATGGTCGAAAGCCATACCCACAAAAAGTTGATGCCATTAGCAAGATTTCTGAAACATGTAACAACGTGAGTGAGGTACGTAGATTTCTTGGTGCTTGCATCTTTTATGTTATTTGGATCCCTCACTTTGCTCATGTTGCTGATTGTCTTTATGACTTGTTGAGGAAGAAACGAAAATTTATTTGGACTGACAAACACACTCAAGCTATGCGTAAATTGAAGAAATTATTGCTTAAAGCTCCCATCCTTAAGCGTGTAGACTATTCTGCTAACAAACCTATTATATTGACTGTTGATACTAGTCCTATTGGTATAGGTTGGGTCATAAGTCAAGATGATAGTGAAGGGAATAGATATGCAATTAGGTTTGGTGCCAAAATTCTACATGAAACACAACAAAAATATCCACAAATCAAACGAGAACTATGGGGTATGGTAACAGCTTTGAAAACAGACAAAGAATATTTCATTGGTGCAAATGTCAAAGTTGAGACTGATTGTTTGCCTCTCATTGGAATGATAGCCAATTGTTCATCTCCTGATATAGCCATGTTTAGATGGATCTCATATATTAAGTTCATAAATCCTGAGTTCGTTCATATTTCAGGTAAGTCAAACTCAGTTGCTGATATGTTATCGAGAGCTAGATTTGATGATGATCTTGAAAGTGATCTAATAAAGAATGTGAATTTAGTTGACTATGTTCCACATATATATGAGTATGAGAAATTTCATGAGTCTGAGTACGAAGATGAATGGAGAGACATAGGAAAGTATCTTAGTACACTACAACCATTACCTAGTTGGACTACGAATAGATTCCGTAACATTAGGAAACGAGCTTATAACTTTTTCCTATGTAATGGTTATCTTTGGAGACATGCTAAGGGTAAGGTTAAGAATCCACAACGAGTCCTAGGAAAACGAGGTCTTCAATTGCAAGTAATGAAGGAAATGCATGAGACATTATGGGCCGGTCATAAAGGATTTTTTGGAACATATGAAAAAATTAGAAGTACCTATTATTGGCCTAGGATGTATGTTGACATTAGTAGCTATGTTTCTACATGTTCTACTTGTCAACTTCATTCATCAGTCAAACATAGAGATCCGTTGCATCCTACTTATCCACCTTGTATTCACTACAAGTGGGTAGTAGATCTTGTAACTATGCCTAAAGGTATTGACAAAATGCGTTACATTGTACTTGAAAGAGAAGATTTAACTAATCATGTAGAGGGACGTGCATTACGATCTAAGAACACTTACAATGTTTGCAAATTCTTGCTTGAAGATGTCATAAGTCGCTTTGGGTACATAGAGAAAGTAGTTGCAGATCGTGGAGAGTTAAATGCGAGAGAAGCTAAAGAGTTCTTTGAGCGTCACGGTATTCGTTTGTCTCTCACTACTGCATATAACCCAGAGGCCAATGGTAAAATAGAGAGAGGGCATCCACCTATTGTGAAAGCCATATCTAAAGCATGTAATGGTGACATCAAACAATGGCCTAAATTCTTACCTTTTGCACTTTGGGCAGATAGAATGACATGCACACGTACTACTGGATATATGCCTGCTGAACTCATGTACTGTAAAAAACCATTGTTTCCAATTCAGTCTCATATTTCTGCATGGTCAAATTTGCCTTGGTCTGAAAACATGTCTACTGATGATTTTTTGAGTTTGCGTATTAAACAGTTAGAACAAGGTAAATTAAGACTTGATGATGCTGTTGAAAAATTAAGAGAATCTAGAAAGAAGAACAAGCATTATTTTGATAAAACTCATCGATTGCGTCCTAAACCGATTGAAGTAGGAGATTGGGTGCTCATTTATGATAGTACATTCGACTCTCAATATGATGCACGCAAAAAACTCACTCAACGGTGGTTTGGGCCATACATAGTATCAAAAGTCAACAACAATGGTACGTATGCTCTTTGTGAATTAAATGGTGTTGCACTAAAAACTTTGATTGCAGGTAAAAGGATAAAGTTATTCAAGAAGCGTGATAATGACGAGTACATTTTGGATGAGGACATTGAAGAAGATGACAACAATGAGGCCGATTCATAAACAGGAGTATCCATGTTATTAAAAAAAAAAAAAAAAAAAAAATTAATTTTCAAGTTCATGTTGCTTTGTTTTTTTTTTTCAAGTTCATTCTATTTTTTTTCCATGCTTGTTTCATGCATGTTTTTTTTCAGTCTTTGCATTGCATTGCATATCCACATCACTTGAGTAAAAAAAAAGGGCAAATGATGATTTCTCTACTTGTGTAAAATTGTATCTTAAGTAGTAACTTATCTACTAAGGAATTGATTATAATCTAGGATTGTGGAAAGATAGGGCATGTAGATTTGGAGGTTTATTTTGGTGACATGACTTTCATATATAAACATGCATATGTATCCTATATCGAAAGCAAAATTGTTGAAATCCTAGCTCCTGCTATTGCATGTTTCTACATCCTTAGTCCATCTCACAGCACTTGTATCGGAGTTTAAAAGACTGTTATCCGTCATCAAAAATGGTTGTACCTTGTATCGGGGTTTAATGTTTCCTCGTCAAAAAAAAAATAAAAAAAATTGCTACATGTTACCAAGAAGTTTACACTTTCTTCCACCCCAAAAAAGTGATCGTAACCATAAAGTTGCCAAATCATCATCAACAAAAAAAAAAAAAAAAGAAGAGCAAGCCAAAGGAGGATAAAGAGGCATAGTAGAATAAATCACGGCAGATTTATGCATTAGTGGAGTTTAGTTAGATTTCCTTGCATGTTATTAGACAAAGAGCATATTCATATTTATGTAGGAAAGGAGTTGATCTAAAATAAGCTAAAGATGAAAGATGTCTCTTGAAAATCCTAAATCTTTGTTTATAATCATATTTAAGGTAGATTGCTTTATGAAAAAGGTACAAAATTTTCTTCAAGTTGAGAGGAACTGATGCTTAAAACGACTCAATACATCCACTTCCACTTCATATTGATGCTTGTTTTCTTTCTTTCTTGTTGCCAATGTTGCTTGTTCATTTGCATATATGTTGCCTATTTGTTCATGCATATTCATGTTGCCTGTTTCAATTCTTTCTTTCATGCAAATTTTGCTTCATGTCACGTTACCTACTGATTCATGCATATAATCAATTTTCCTTCCATGTTTCTAATGTTGCCTATAAAAGAATTTGATGTCTGGAACATTTTGTTTTTCACAGATGCTAGAGTGGCGCTTCCGGAGGAATCGCAGGTTTAGTGGGGGCGAATGTCGTCGAGATTTTCTCTCCTCTCTCACTTGTGAAGGCCTACAAAAAACATATTTGGTGAAGGTAGCCAGAATTCCCCAAGAAGTCCAGGATGCATCAAGGATGTCAAAGGAAGGTCACATACAAAGTTTCAAAGAAATCAAGAAAGTCCATGGTAGCGGTCAAAGCTGGTCAAAGTTGGGAAATTAGGGCAAAAATTTCATTGTCACCAAATTAGATGAAAATCCATATACTTGTAAAGATTGTCAAAGGCAGTCTATAGCCCAAATTTCAGCAGAAAATGGATTTTGTAGCACATTGATATGCTATGTTCATTTTGTAAAAATGTAATTTTTCTAGTTTGACCCTACAAATTCTTGTACAGAAATTTATGTTAGCCATATGGTTTGGCATGTATAAAGATCATATGTGGCTACATATTTGTACAAATTTTCAAGGCCATCAGAGCTTCCTAGAGACCTTAATGCCACCTTGCAAGCTTCCAAATGTAGTCAAACTTATACAAGGGAGATTCAAATGGGAGTTATTTCTACATATTCCTGAAGGAGATCTTTGGAAACATAGTCCTACAAAGTTTCATCTTCATCAAAACCTTTTTGGAGGGTCAAAGAGCACAAAGTCCAGTTTTCAGGATCACCGCAGTTTTCTAGTTTAAGCAAATTGAAGGGTTGAAGGGCCACCACATGGCGAAAGCTGATTGAGCCATGTTGTACGATCAAGATGAGCTCATATTCAAAGGTGGAGATGCACTTATGCTTAAAGCAAGGAGGATCCACGAGTTTTTCCATAAAAGAAGATAATTTTTGACAATCAAAGATCAATAATGCAGCTTTTCTCCAAAAATAGTGGCTTATCTTATCCGAATTGATGTCAGCACTGATTCGACGGTCGAGATCATCCCCAGATCCAATGGTGGAGAATGAGGGCGCCTAAATTTCACTCCTTTACACTAGATTTGATAGAAAGAACAATTCCAAGCCATTGATTTGATTAATCAAATGGTTGTAATCAAAAGTAGTGATCCTAGAGTTGAGACTTGATTTCTCTAGATCCAAGGGCCCAAATTCATTCAAAAAACTATATAAACCCCGCTCCAAACTCCTAGAGCATCATTGTTAGGCATCCATAGGGCTCATGCTAGCTTACGGTTTCCTTGAGACGATCACCCTCGGTTGAGCGAGTGAGGATCCAAGGTGAGCTAGTATGAGTATAGAACCTAGTTTCAAATTTAAGTTAGAACTCCAATCTAGGATAGGCTCTTGAAACCAGCATCTCTATCTTGACTCACCCTCGGTGGAGCGTGTGAGTGAGTTAGAGCTGATTTTAATGAGTCTTAGACTTCTTTAGTTAGACGTTACGAGCCTAGACAGACATAGGGTCACTGGAGTGGAACTCACCTTCTTACGTGTGACATTCGGTTGAACTGTCATGGTTTGAGGGTCTGAACCACCTTTGATCAGTAGACTGCTTAGCATGATGTACCACGACGATATTTTACATGTAACTTAATTCAAATCCTTTTAATTCATGTCACTTGTCACTTGTCTCTTGTCTCCTCTCTCAGTCTCTTAAGTATTTTTACATGTCTTCTATTTGTTCTATGTGAGAAGGCTCCGCAGTATTGCGTTGAACCAGTGAGGATGTTTCTTTGAGCTTGTGAGTAAACTCTATCATCATAATTCACTTGCATGCATATAATCCAAACATACCCATACATATTGATAAGTTTCTAAAAGTGTATAAGAAGCTCCAATATTGAACCATTCTTCCTTTCGAAACTGGTTTATGTGTAAGGGTTCCATCTATTCTCGTCATGCATACATATCATCCAAAGAAGACTATGCATATGGATTGGAATTAGGAAGTGTTTAAGAAGCTCTTTCAATGGACCATTCTTCCTTCCAAATTTCATTCGTATGTATGGTTCTCTTTCATTCTTATCATTCATGTTCATAAATCTAACTTGCACTCCTACATTCCTATTCCCATAATCATTTCAACATCTCTCTCTTCTCCATACTCAACATTAATTTCACTTTCATGTCCTTAAACCTTCCAACATTCATTAGCTTCATACACCCTGTGTGTGCCACGACCGGACCCGATCCACCCGGATTGCGATCACCTCCACAGCGGTGCCAAATATACATAGTTTACCTATTTGTCACATCCGTTGACGTTCTTCATCGTTTGAGTGAACTCAAGCCATGATCTTCATAAAAAAACAGGACAATAGCAGGGGTCAAACTTAATGTACAAGGGAATATTGTTCCATGTGCGCACCATTTCGGGGTAGGTTTCGAGTAACTATATTCTCCATGTAGGTTGAAAGATGTTGCCCTGCGCAACACTTTCAGGAATGTCGTCTGAGGCAAATTGTGTTGCGGAGGTTGGCTCTTTCATGGTTTGATGTTTGATCTCAACATTATAATCTGCGAATAATACACAAAATGGTACATACAAATAATTGGAAGTGCCAATCCATCGATGATGAGATAGGTTTTTAAAGTAATCCGATTTGATGATAACTTCTTCCAGTCGAGACATGGACTGTATCTGCACTACTACTCTATCATCATGAGTTGGGCCTACCTTTTCCAACCTTTGCATCCATTCTGAAGCTTCAATCTCAAATGTATCCATTCCTTCCTCTATTTGTTTGCCTCTTGGTGTAGGTAAATGTTCATATGAGTCCTCGAATATCTCTTCTACTTCAATTGGAACTAGTTCTTCAAGCTTTGGCTCCACCAGGGGAGAAGGTGGACATTCATATTGGAGAAGCTTATTTTGCAAATCTGCCAATTGTGCTCTCAATGCTATCACCTCTTCAGATGTGTCATTTGTAGCTGTTGCTTCTTTCGATGGCTCTCGTTGATTGGCCAATTGCTTCCGTAGGTCATCACACTCTTTTTCTAAGGCATCACATGACTCTAGTAGGTCAGCATGGGTGTCCAATATGATCTGCATGTTGGCTGACGCGATGGATTTGAAGCACTCTGGGTCGATCTTTGTTGGGGATCCTTCCATCGCCGCTTCTAGGTTTTCTTCATTCTGTCTTTGTAGTCTTATCTGGTTGGGGGGATTGGCCACTAATTCATCATATTCTCTCTACAAGGTATCATAAATTTATTGTAGTAGCCACTTGTCTTTCTCCATGTGTGTGAGTCGTTCTTGTAGTGTCTCATGGATGTTGAACAGGTTTGTATGCTGAGTATCCAAATGCTGGTAATTTTGTTGTAACTGAGACACACATTGATATAAATTATTGAATACATTATTTACAGGGATGGATGCTGGGAAGGTTTGGAATGTAGGGGGATAGGGAGGAGGGAATGGGGTGGTGAATGCTGTTGTGAGAAGTGGTGATGTTGGTGGCAGGGGGATGGGAGATTGTGGGAATATGGGGGGAGGGGGAGGTGCAGATGTGGGTGATATGTCCATGTGGTTGTACGTGGATGCGGTTGTGGGGTTTACCATATACATTGGAATGGTGGGTGTGCTGATGCTAGTGAAAGTGTACAATGGTGTGTTTAATTGTGCATGTGGGCCACCGAGAAGTGTGATAGGAGGTATGGGATTTTCGATGACTATAGTTAGAATTACATTGCCCGTGGTGACAATTACAACAGTGGTGGTGTCAAATTGTGAGGGTTGTGACGGTTGAGTCACATTGTGTGCTTCACTAAGGGAGGTGGAGACTGTGGCCGTGATAGTATTGGTGACAGTGGTGGTATGAGGTGAGGGGGGTGGAGTTGGAGGGGAGGGTGGTAGGGGTGTTGATGGGGGTGCACTTGATATGTGGGTTTCTTCAGTGTGTTGAATGGAGCGTGCTGTGTCGGTGGTTGTGGAGGTGGTGCCCTGTGGTTCTGATACTATAAATATCTCCTTCCCTGATCTTAGAGGGCATCTCCCATGTCTTCGCTCAAATCTCTGAGAGTGTGCGAGGGCGGTGTGCATAGTCTCTAGCACCCCCAATGCATCTACGCGCAAGTCAAGTGAAGCTCTAAATCAATCATCCACACCTTCTTCTTCAAGTATTTGGTTCATTAAGGCCTTCCCTGCTGCCAAGGATAGTCTGTGTTGTTCTTGAACTAGGTTCATAGTATCATACAATCTTTTTATTTGCTTTGTGTATGCTGGGGCACCTACGAGTTCTGGTATAATGTGTTGCTCATATTCATGCTCCCCTTTGTCAAATGGTCCTTCCTGCTCCTCATCTTGTTCCTCCTCTTCAGTCTCCTCCTCATCTTCCTCTACTTCCACAACCACTGGTTCAGTTTGGTCGGGCCGGTCTGTGACCATTTGTTGCCCACTTAATTGCTCTATTTCGATCTCCAAGTTAGTTGCATTGATTATCTTGGCTACTTCCTCATCCGTTAAATCCTCAAGTGTGAAGCCATGAGGAAACTCTAAATCTGTGGGGATCGGTGGGAATATCAGATTATGCCCTTTTGCACTGTGCCTTGGTAATATGATGGTGAAGGGTTGTACTCGCCTTTGGGATGGCGGAGTCATGTCCGGTGTCAGGGTAGCGCTCCGAGCCTGTGCACATGACATCTGAACAGCTCCCCTCATTTTCTTTGATGGAGGCCATGCAGATGATATTCTTCACTGAAATTCTTGCACCCTAGTCCAAATGAGTGCTCTTTGAATTGGCACATCATATGCCAAGCACCGATATACAATTTTGGTAAGTGCACAACATCCATAGAGCACTGAATTTTGTTTCTTGTACCAACATTGGTGTGCAAGATGGATCTGGTCAATGATCCAATGTGGCATGTTAATTGTCAGATTCAACGTGTCTGCTAAGTATAAACTGAACCAAATCTTCTTGGCTGGCAGTGTAAATCTTTCTTGGGTAGGGAATGCGAAGTGCTGCATGCACATGCAAAGGTGGATGAAAATAGTTAGTGTCATTGCCACCATATCCTTTAGCTTAGTTAAGTTCCTGTTCTTCATGTTGTTCGGGATCATTGTCTCGTTCTGCGTAGGGATGTGCATACCTCTCATTTCCAGAGCTTCCCTTACCAAATTGTTGGTTACTTTAAAGCGCTTCAGTTCATTTTCTCATGTAAGAGAAGGAAGTACAAAGGTGCTCGTCCCCTTCTTATCTTTGTTGGGAGTGAGTGTGCTAATTAGGTATGAACACCGCAGGAAGTCCGGCTTTGATAACTTAGCACGGAAGTAATCATCCAATCCGGCCTTCTTCCATATTGGTTGCAATCCTTCACTGTTCTGAAGCATTTCGAACTCTCGTGTAAAGAAATGATACCAGCCCCACTGTCCATTAAACTCTATCTCAGCCTCCCATAAATAGGTGCCATAGCCAAGGGGTCCTGCTACTTCACTGAACCAATGGGAGTTCTTGCTAACTGGCGATGTGTGCCCCTGGGGAGGATTTTGAATCGATATGACATGTACTGCTCCTAAATCTTGGCCATTCCTTCAACTCCTCCTGAATAGGGAGACTCTCAATGTCCACTATTTGAGGACTACTGCCTACCTGGGAGCTTGTTCTTTTAGCCTCGGCCATGTTGAGAAAATCGATTGCCAGTTCTATGAGAATATACAAATGAATGTTAACATTGCAATGGGCACAAAGTGATCCTGTGTCCCCGTTACAACATTAACCTGATGAATTGTGATGTGGTTAGCGGGTTAGTTAGTGCACGTGTGATCGTGGTGCAATATGTGGTTAGTGGATGACTGGTTCTTAGGTGCTACTTGGAGTGGTGTAATGGAGTATGGATATGGTTAGTAGGTGGGGTGGGTGTACATACTGGGATCAGGGGGTTTATTACAAGACTTGAGTTGCCAAACATAATGTGTGGTTTACATTTTGATTTCATGGGGACTTTAGAAGGCTCTACAAGAGTGTCTACTTGGAAATGAGGCTTTTTAGGGACCCATTTACTAGTGATCTTGCTCGTGCGTGTGGATAGATATGTGACTGTGCGTGCCACACAAGTATGGAAGCCTTATGCACCCAAATTTGTGTTGATTGTGGGTCGGCCTTCATTAACTTCTTGGGTACCCAAATAGACCTTACAGTTGTAGATGAATCTTTGAGATATTTCTTATTAGTGTCCTGTCGTCGATCACTAGTATAATGTTTAGCCGGTAAAAGAGGATGCACGTCCACCCATCATAGGTTTCAATGGCATCTCATCTTTATGTATGGGATATTGATTTCGGTGACACACATCACACCGCTTCACATAGGTATGTGCATCCATGTAAAGGTTTGGCCACCACAAGCCTACAAATAGGATTGCCTTAATCACACAGTCTGGTCCAAAGTGTCCTCCTGCTACACCTTGGTGAGCAGTTTCCAAGATCTTAAGATATTCACTCTCGTGGACACATAGTCTCAGATATCTGTCTTTTCCACGCTTGTATAGATTATCACCAATGAGTGCCTAATCTAGGGCTTCTTGTTCTAAAGTTCTTTTCCTAGCTAGGGTCATATCTTGAGGGAATGTTTTTGTCCTCAGGAAGGCTTCTAATGGTTCACTCCAATCTGGTATTAGAGACACTTGGTACAGTGTAGCGTGCTCCACAGGTGGTCTAATACAATAGTATGGGCATTCTTTACACAACTTATGGACATGTGCTTCCATAGTCGGCCAGTGCACTACGGTCTCCTTAGTGTCTGTAAAGTCCTTTGCCTTGAGTAGTCTTGCTCTAATGCACCCACATGTGCTAATTGCAACCATTTCACATACTCCTCCTCTTCCACACAACAAGCTAATACTCCTTGATCTGTATGTTTGTACATACTCCCTGCCATGATATGGTACCTTTGGGCTTTTTACTACCTCCCTTTCTTGAGCATTTATTACTGGGTGCTTAGGCCCATAGGTCAGTACTGGCACTAATGTCTTGGCCCACTGTGGTACAACTTCCAAATTGAACAAGTAAGCATCAGGCATATCATCTGATACTCCTTGTGGAGCCTCTTTGGATGTGAGCCTCGAGAGATGATTTGCTCTCAAGTGAGTCTTGCCTTTCCCCACCACTACCTCAAAGTCATATTCCATTAGTAAGAGGAACCATCTTACTAATCTACCTGTATTGCATGGCTTGTTCACTAAATACAATAATGCTTGATGGTCTGTAAAAAATTTAAACTTATTTGCAAGAAGATAGTGTCTAAACTTTTTAACAGCATATACCATGCCTAATCCTTCTCGTTCAGTCGTGGTATAGTTCCGTTCAGCCGCATTCAACTGTCTACTAGCATAGGTAATTAGAAGGTCAGTATTACCTTTGCCTGTAGGTTGTGCAAGTACACACCCAATAGCACAATTGGATGCATCCATGTGAACATGAAAGGGCTTGTTCCAATTTGGTGTGGTCAAGATTGGTGCCGAACATAGTCGTCGTTTAAGCTCATCGAAAGAGTTTTCACATTCTTCCGTCCACTCAAAATTTGTCAAAAGGCCGTATAGAGGCTTTGCAATGATTGCATACATATGAATGAATTGGCGATAATAGCCACAATGCCCCATGAAATCCTGTACCTCCTTGACATTCTTTGGCCTAGGTAGCTCTGCAATAGCTCTCACTTCCTCCTCATCTGTGGATATGCCATTCTTTGACACTATGTGTCCTAGAATCTTGCCTTGCAGCCTGACCATAAAAACACACTTTTTTGGGTTCAAGCAGACTCGATATTCTCTATATTTGCCAAAGATAGCTCTCAACTCAGGGATATGGGTTTGTCTGATGTTGGAATGAGCACAGAGATAATCAACATAGACTTCCAAAATTTTCCTCAAGAACTCTTTAAACACATGGCACATCAGCCTTTGAAAGGTGGCTGGCGCATTGGTAAGACCAAATGGCATCATTTGAAAGAAAATATGCCCCACTCTATGGCAAAAGCCATCTTATGTTGATCTTCTGGAGCAATGGCTACCTGATTGTAGCCAGAAAATCCATCAAGGAAGTTGTACACTTCCTTGCCTGCTACTCTTTCTAGTAGATGCTCTGTAATAGGAAGTGGATAGTTATCTCGAATAGTGGCTGCATTAACCTTCTTCAAATTAATGCATACACGTAGCTTGCCATTTTTCTTGGCCACCACTACGATGGGGGATACCCACTCAATGTGCTCAATTTCATAGATAAATCTAGCTTCAACCAAGCGATCTATCTCTTCTTTGATCTTAGCAGCATAGTTATCTTTATATGTGTATGGCTTTTGCTTCGAGGGTTTGGCATTCGAGGTCATGGGGATCGTATGTGAGCATATGTCAGGGTCTACACCTTTCAAGTCCCTATAACTCCAAGCGAATACATCTTTATATTCTCTTAGTAAGGCTATCAGCTCATGCTCTTCTTCCTTAGTCAAGTCATGTCCTATGTACGTGCACCTTTCTTCTCCTTCTTCCATGGCTACCACAATTTTCTTGGTGGTTTTTTGTTATCATAGGCCTCTCCTGCTTGTGTGTCAAATTTAGGCATTCTCACCATGACTCTCCTATCTTCTATCAAGTACTTCTTAAAATTTTTAGGGACCTCGAACAAGGACTCTTCCTCCTCTAGTGTAACTCCTCTGTTCTTCCTTTTCTTACCTTCACTCTTGGCGGTCACTTGCATGGTTAACCTCACATCATTGGTAAGCTCTTCATGTCTCTGAGGGTGAACTTCTACTTCGTAGAAATATTCCTCATCTGATGCAAAAGGTGGGTCCATAATGATTGACTCTAGATCAGAGTCACTTGCATCCTCAAATGCATCAGTGCTAGGTTCACACTCTTCAATAACTGAATCACACGTGATTGGCTCTATTGTGAAGATTGAAATGTCATAGCCATCCTTGCCACAGTGGGGTGTCCATTGTTCTTCATTGATGGCTACATCCATTGTTGCTAAAATTTCCGCCCAACCATGAGGTTCAAATTTTTTGTCAAGGAATACTATAGGTGCATAGGCTGGGTCTTGAATGGATCTATTGGTTTCCTTCGCACCTACCTCTCTAGCCGTTTCTCTCTTCTCTTCTTCTACTGCTACTTTACACATCCACAAGTGAGTGTCTTCATGCATCCATGAGGATCTTGATCCTATGAAATGCATTGATTCGGTATCATCCTTAGCTCTATGGATGGGATTCCATTGAATAGGGGGTACATCTCTATGAGAGTAATCTTTGAGATTGCCTTTGGTTGTAACACCTAAGTGTTGTAAGTACAAGGAATTGGTTCCCCAATCTTGTACCACTTGCAACTGCCGCATAAATGGCCTTCCCATTTATGCAGCAGTCCTAAGGGTCTCTCAATGTGACCATTGGTCCTAAGGGTCCTTCGAGCAGTCCTAAGGGTCTCTCAATGTGACCATCGGCCATCTGCAATTTCATTCTCATTGGCCTAAGTGCTGGCTTGCCCCAACGCTTCCATAGGGAAGTGGTAGCAATTGCAACTACGGCACCTGAGTCCAAAATTTCTTTGGTAGTGTACCCTTGATGGGTGATTGGAAGATAGGTATTTCCTTCTTCTCCTTCACGCATGTCTCCTATCTTGTCCATTGCTACTTCTGGCACTTGATTGGCTACATGTTTCCATAGCTCTGGCCTAACTTTGAGTAGCTCTTCTAAAGTGAGATTGCACTGTACTTTAGTGTTTTTCACTACTTCCGTATTCCTAGGTATGATTGAGTCTTCATTTCTTATCATGACCGTGGGTGCTCTCATACAATTAGAATTAGTTTCCCATGGGCCTGTGAAATGGGGTAGTTCTTGTAAGGAATTAGACTCGAAGTCTAATCTCTCCTTGGATTGGGCACTCTCCTACTCTCCGTAAAGGGAAGGAATGTCTTGTGGGAATTGATCACGCAAGTCATCCACAAGTTCAATGGGAGGAGGAACATCACTCTCTTTAGCCCATTTCTCTTCTTGAATCTCTTGCAGGAATTCTGGTGAATACCGATTCATAGAAGAGGATGTATCTGGTTCTGTGGTGTTAGGCACATAAGCTTCATGGGGAGGAAGGCGTATTCTTTCACTAACATAAATCTTAGTTCATTTGAGCTCTAGTTCCACTCTAGGGTAACACTTTTCATGATCCGCAGGAAGAAGAATGGGCGTTTACTACTATTTGCAGTTTTGACCCATCTTCTCATGAGCAGTGCATGTCTGTAGTGGACTCAGATGTTTGTTACTTTGATAGTGGGGCGACCAAACATATTACCTCGTAGCGCAGTTTCTTCTCTTCACTCGAGCGTTCCCCTACAGGGAATACTATCACATGCACCAACAACTCCTCTTATCGTGTTATGGGAGTTGGTAAGATCATTCTGACTACTGCTGATGGTAGTTCTTTCACCTTGTTAGATGCTTTATTTGTGTGAGGGATGAAGAAGAATTTGTTATCAGTTTTTGCATTAGCCAAGATTCGCTTGGTTGTGAAATTTGTTGATGACAGATGTGCAGTTCATGATCTGTCAAATGGCAATGTTATTATTGCTTCTGGCATTTTATGTCATGGGCTATGTAAGCTCATAGACTATGAAAGATCTGTGAATGATTCGGCATGTGCAGTTCATGATTCTCAGGCTATGTCAGATGCAAAGCTTTGGCATGCACGCTTTGGTCATCTAAATTTTGCTAGTTTGCTACGCCTGCAGAAATCTGATATGGTGTCTTCTTTGCCCAAGCTTGAGGAACTTGGAAAACATGTATGTGAAGGCTATATTTTGGGCAAAATGCAGCGTTCCTCCTTTCCAAAAGATGGTTCAGTTCGGGCTACACAAAAATTGCAGCTTGTACATAGTGATGTCTGTGGTCCTATGCAGACACCTTCTTTTGGAAACTATCTTTACTTCGTGACTTTCATTGATGATTTTTCCAGGTATGCATGGGTATATCCATTGAAGGCAAAGTCCGAAGTGTTTTTGTGCTTGAAACAGTTTTTGGTTTTGGCTGAAAATCTGTCAGCATGTAAAATGGGCACCCTCCATTTTGATCAAGGGGGGGAATATATGTCTTCTGATTTTAATGCATTTCTGGTTGAACATGGGATAAAACACCAGTGTACAGTGCCGTATACACCTCAGCAGAGACAGGTTTACGATTGAGTCTTCATGATGTTGGAGATGCATTTGAAGTTCTCTATCAGCAGGCTGTTGGATACTTGATTTATTTATGCGTTACTCGGCCAAATATTCAGTTTGCTATCTCACAGATGAGCATGTTTATGCATTGCCCAGGAGTCACGCATTGGAAGGTGGTTAAGCGCATCTTCTGGTACTTGAGTGGTACTCAGCTACTTGGGTTGTTTTATCCCAAGGGAGATCACTACCACCAGATTTTCATGCTTTTTCTGACTCAGATTGGGCTGGTTGCTATGAGACTCGTGTGTCCACCAGTGGTTTTTGCTTCATGCTTGGTAGCTCATGTATATCTTGGTTGAGCAAGAAGCAGCCTACTATGGCCACTTCCAGTTGTGAGGCTAAGTATAGGGAAGCTTTCACAGCGACTGTCGAGTGTGTGTGGCTCAGACGCCTTATGGATGATTTAGGTGTTGGCCAGTATTCTGCCACCACCATCTTCATTGACAGTCAGAGCGCATTGGTAGTTGCGAGGAACCCTGTATTCCATACTCGCACTAAGCACATTGAGGTGCATTATCACTATGTCAGAGAGAGGTTCTCTGCTGGGGAGATCAGCTTGGCATATGTGCCCACGCAGGAGAACATTGCAGACCTTTTCACGAAGGCTCTGCCTAGGGAGAAGTTTGAAGCTTTTCGCAAAACTTTGGGCTTACTTCCTTTTGTGGAGTGATTTCCACATAGCTTGGCACTTCCTTATACATGAGTGACAGCTCCTTGTTCACCGCATCACTCCCAGGGGGGATTTGTTGATATATTTAGGTAGTGATGTGTGTGAACACACTAGGACCGTCGGGGCATTTTTTTCCCTCTTTAGGAGGTTTTTTTCCCATGGCTTGTATATACGCCTATTGCCCTAATGGGCTACTTATCTTTGTACATTCTCTAGTAATACATTCAGTATTGTGTGTTGTGCTCCAAGCTTCTTCTTCTTCCTTGTGTTGTTCGCGTGCTTCTGCAGACGTCTAACTCCAACATTACTGCTCGAACAACATCGTAGAAAATTGGATGATAAAGCAGTAAAATGTAATTTTGTTGGGTACAATTCTGAAAGTAAAGGCTATCGTTTGTATCATCCATAGATGAAACGCGTTTTGGTTAGCCGTGATGTTGTTTTTGTGGAAGATGCTATTCAGCCATTGCTTTCATGTACTAAGGAGACATCTTTTAGCTCCAAAGACATGTATGATACTTTTCTGCCTCTTTTTCTAGGTGGACAGTCTAGTGGTGGTCCTAATGAGGCAACTTCTCAGCCTTTGCAGGTTTCATGTGATGATGCAGATCATTCCATTTCTGATGCATATTTACATGATGCAACTTATTGACGAGAGAGCTGATATTGAGCAGGCAAGAACTATGCCAAAATGGCTGGTGCAGACCTTGCGTGACATCAAATTAGATGCACCTCTGTCATATCATACTCGATCAGGCTCTCATAGTGCCTCTTTTGCATCAGATTGCTATGCTATGGTTGCATCTAGTCTCCGTGATGAGACTGAGCCTGTTTCGTTTGATGAAGCACAAAATTTAGAAAATTGGATTGATGCTATGCAATCTGAATATGATGCAATAATGAAGAATGGTACTTGGTCTTTATGTGACTTGCCTCCTGGCAAGAAGGCCATTGGCACTAAGTGGGTATACAAGCTGAAGCGCAAACCTGATGGTACAATTGACAGGTATAAGGCTAGGCTTGTTGCAAAGGGTTATGCGTAGGAAAGAGGCATTGATTTTGATGAAACCTTTGCTCCTACTTGCCGAATGACTACTGTTCATAGCATTTGTGCACTTGCAGCTCATCATGGTTGGAATGTACATTAGTTGGACATTAAAATAGCATTTTTGAATGGTGACTTGCATGAAGAAGTGTATGTTTTTCAGCCCTGTAGCTTTGTGCAGAAAGGACATGAAAACCAGGTGTGCAGGTTAAAGAAGGCATTATACGATTTAAAGCAAGCACCACATGCTTGGTATGAGAAGATACATGCCTATCTGATTGCACATGGTTTTGAGAACAGTCCAACTGAGAGCACTTTATATCTTAAGCGTGCTAACAATGTGCTTCTGATCATTGTTGTCTATGTTGATGACATGCTGCTCATTGGCCCTATTGAGAAGCATATTGCTGATTTTGAGGCTAATTTGCATGCCTCATTTGAGATGTATGATTTGGGGCACTTGGATCACTATTTGGGCATTTAGTTTTGGGATTTACAAGATGAGAAATTAATAAGCACGTTGGTATCATCATCAACCATCTTAATGTAAAGAGGAGAGGGGGAAATAGCATAAAAAATAAAAGAGGATAAAAGGGAGGCCCTATCCAATGGATCTACGAAGTAGGATATGTTTGAAAAGATCATCATTAATGGAAATCCCAAAAATGAAATTATAAAAAAGAACATGCAAAAAATTAGTGAATCTTATATTATCCCCAATTTCATGAAGAGCTTGAAGGATAAGGTCCATTGCACCCTCTCATAGAGTGTTTCAAAATTTACTTAAAAAAAATAGAAGTATTCAAAATCCTTATCTCATACAATACCCTCCCAAATGGTGATCATGGTATCAATGATGTATCTACTTTGGATGAAGATTTGTTTTCTCTTTTAAGATGATGTTTCCCATTATAGGAGTAATCATTTTAGCTAACCTAGAGGGAAAAAAACTTAGATTGAAGCCACATGTGATTAGCCTCTAATTATTTAAGTCATCCTTTGCTTCTCTCTCTCTATCAACTTAATGATACCCATTATTTTCTTGAGTTAAAGGATTGTAGGAACACACAAACAATACGAGGAGGAAGAAGAAGCTTGGAGCACAACATTGAATGTATAACTAAGTGAATTTACAAGACAAAGAAAGTGACCCATTTAATTGTATATATAAGCCCAAGGTAAAAAGCCTCCTAAAGAGGGAGAAAGTGTCTCGATGGTCTTAAGTGTATTCACACACATCACTATAAAAATATAATAAGAAATCCCCACTGGGAGTGATGTAGGGGAACAAGGATTTGACACTCATGTATAAGGAAGTGCCAAGCAATGTGGAATGAAATCAACCCACAAAAAGTAGTAAGTCCAAAGCTTTCCAAAAAATTTCAAACTTCTCCCTAGGTAGAGCCTTTGTGAAAAGCTCTCCAACATTATCCTTTGTGGATAGAGAAGCCAAACTAATCTCTCTAACTCAAAGTATCTCCCTAACATAATTTTAGTGCACCTTAATGTGCTTTGTGCGAGCATGGAACATAGGGTTCCTCACAACTACCAATGCACTCTCATTATTAGTAAAGATGGTAGTGGTAGAATATTGACCAACACCCAAATCAACAAAAAGGTTTTTGTGCCACACACACTCAACAACAGCTATGAAAAATTCTCTATACTCAGCCTCATGACTAGAAGTGGCCACAATAGGATGCCTCTTGCTCAATCAAGACATATATGGGCTACAAAGCATAGCAAAAACTGTTAGTGGATACGTGAGTGTCACATCAACCACTCCAACTTGAGTTAGAGAAAGCATGTTAATATGGGGGTAATGATTCCCACTTGGGATAAAATAGTCCAAGTAGTCAAGTACCACTCAAGTAGTGAAAGATGCACTTAACCGCTTGCGCATGCTTGAAAATTGGGTTATGCATAAACCTCATCATCAAAGAGAAAACAAAATCAATATCAAGATGAGTTATGCATAAGTAAATCAAGCATCCAACATCTTGCTGATAGAGAACAATATCAAATGTATCTCCAAAATCATGAAGACTCAACCATAAATGGTTCTCCATGGAAGTGTCAATAGGCTTGCAATCTTCAAGGAGAAAATGTTTTAATTATGCATTTTGTTTGAAACCATGTTATTCTCCATCAACTTGCATAATTTGAATACCCAAATAATGATGCAAAACCCCCAAATATCACATCAAAAGAGGCATGCAAATCAACCGTTTCAATAATATACTTCTCTTTCGGACCAGCTAGAAGCACATCATCAATATATAAAATGATGATCATGTACATCTACACCCTTAAGATATAGGGTGCTCTTTTTTGGATTGTTATCGAATCCATGTGCCAAGAAGTAGCCATGTATCTTTTTATATCAAGCATTTGGTGCTTGCTTCAATACATACGATGCCTTTTTCAACTTGCATACATTGTTTTCATGCTCCATCTACAAAAAGCCACAAGGCTAAAATGCATAAACTTCTTCATGTAAATCATCATTTAGAAATGTAGCAACATGATAGTGAGACCCAACGTGCTTATATTTTAAGTAAAGCTAGTGGAACTAGAGATATCTATCAAGGTTAAAACAAAAGAATCACCACTTATTTTTATCTATTATAATCAAATACCATTAGCAAAAAAAGAAAGACAAGTCATGAATCCAACTTAAATAATTTGGTCTCTAATAGGACAAAAACTTTTTTTCTTGTAAGAAAGTCGCCTAATTTTGAAGAGAAAATCTTGTCTCTTTTAATTCTTGGATGGCTTGACAAAAAAGATAGAAGTTCTTACAACATGAGAAAACCTATCAAGTTTCTTCTTTGTTTATTGTAGACGAATAATTGACGTTATTTCCTCCTCAAAATTGAATATGGGGATGTCTTCAAAGCCTTTTGAAGATTCAGAGAGACTTTGTAGAGCCTTCTAAACATGCACCTTCAATTTGGCAGCAAAGGGGGAGTCTATACATTGTACTTCTTCAATAAAACCAAAATGCATTCCTATTTACGTATTATCACTAACTACCTTTGTTGGCAAACTAATATTAAGACTTCAACTTCCTACCATTGACAAGAATCTAACCAAGATGCTATGTTGAAGTCTTATCTTTATCCATAATCTCCACTTGTGTAGCTTTAATATGAGATAGAGTAGGTGAAAAATTTTCTTTTTCCAATCCATTCTCTTAAACCTTTATATGAGCTAAAAACATTATCATTAAAAGTATTGTAAACATCTTCAACAAAAAATCAAAGGGGTTAGCGGGTATATTACCATTTTCCTTAGACTTGGGAGTACTTCTCATACTAGGATTCGAACAATGGTTATCAATTAGAAGGACCTGATGGGGCTTGATTTTGGTCCCTGTTAGCAACCAGTAGGTCACAATATTTAATGAAATAACCTTGTTTGTAGTAGTTCAAGTAGACATTAGGGATATCTTTATTATTAACGCTTTGCTCATGAGCTAGGTTACTTTCAGAATCCCCAATAAAAATTTGTATGCGAGTTTTTAAGAATCCCCACTTGGGGTAAATACACCTTCTTGATCTTTGGCCAATGAATTTTTATAACATTGAGCCCAAACTACTTAGCCAAGCAAAGTACCCCATAGGCAAGTATGAGAAATCTACCCACATTGGGAGCTTTTTGGTTTTGGCCCCGTTGGACTTAAACCAACTATAGCACTCAAAAAGGGAGATGATGATAGATTTTATTAGCCAATGCCCTTTTCTAATGACTTTCAAGACATTATTTGAGCCTTTAAAGAAAAAGAGAAAACAATTTCATTGGCAAGCATTGTATATGTTGAACTAGAAGGTTACGAGCCTTCTAGTTTTGTCTTATCCAAGCCCTACATCTACTCTATATGACCACCATGTTTATCTAGAGCGATAGATGCATGGCCAAAAAAGGAGCATGCGATGATCAAGGTTATTCCATGAGGGGTTTCTCGAAACTACCAGATTTTGATTGTTTTTTAAAATAAGATTTGCCCAAGGCTCTCTATTGTGTGACCAATCTTTGAGCACCCATTTAGTAGCGATTCTGTTTGCTATGGCAAGAATGCCCAAACCATCCACTTCTTTTGGGCCATAACAAACGGTCCACTTGATTTTAGTAACTCCATTGTTATTAGGGTCTCTTGTCTAGATGAAGTTTCTACACATGCTTTTGAACTTCGCCAACTCCTTGACATCCGGCCGCTAGCAAGCCATGAAGTAAATGAAAGAGGAATATGGTCCACCTATCAACACTCCACTAAGAAGAAAATTACTAGAATAGGGCTTAAATTATTGAAGGTTCCTTGAATCAATTCTTAAATCTGAAGCCCCATGGGTCATCAAGAGAGGTTTTAGGTGTCAAATGTAACCTTAGATTTTCATACAGGCTTCATCATGAAGCTCGCGAATTTCAGAGCAGCATCAAATGACAGCCTTATTTTGAACCTCGATTTCAATTATACCCCCTCTCAAGAATATATTATAGAGGTAATCCAATTCTAGTCCTTGGTTATCCAATGCCAATGTGAGACAAATTGGATTCACCAATTGGCATGACGATTGGATATAGTTATGTTTGACACCTCGTATATATATACACACACACACATATATATATATATATATATATATATATATATATATATATATATATATATATATATATATATATATATATATATATATCAGAATGGAATTTTTAATGGTTTTTCCATGCTAATGAAGGATACATCTCAAGGCTTGCCTCTTGAAAAAGAAATTGGAGGTGCAGTTTGACATAGAGATAGTTAGAATGTAATTTTTTAAGGTCTTTCCATGCTAATGCAAGATAAGTCTCAACAATTTTTCTCTTTAAAAAGACATTTGAGGTTTACTTTGGCATTGAGGTAGTTAGAATCGGATTTTTTAAGGTCTTTCCATGCGAATGCATGATAAGTCTCAAAGGTTTTCTCTTGAAAAAGAGATTTGAGATTCAGTTTGGCATTGAGGTAGTTAGAATGGGATTGATAATCTTGATCCTAAGATTTTGACAAAAAAAATTTATGTCCCACAACAAGTAAGACAATTTGGGGTGATCCCACTCTATTTGTGTGCTTAATGACTAACGATTTGCTAGTTGCTTCTACGAATGTGTTGTCAAATTCTTTAGATTTCTTTTGGGGTCGCTCCCTTTCAAGTTGTTGTATGGATTCTATGATAGAAATCCCTTTCCATGAAAGCATTTTTTATGTCACTCCAAGGGTCCCATTTAAGAAAACAAATCTAAGGGGATAAAGATTTTCCATTACGTTTTTTTTATAGAAGTCATCCATTAACTTTTTTTTTTCCGATATAGATTGGGTCCATGGATCTTATAAAAAAAACATTTCACTAAGAAATGATAATATTTAAGATTTTTCTTTAATTTAATAAAGATATTTAAGCCTTTAGCCTACTCTTTGGAGTACTACTTTACTATTAGTGTGCCTCCTACTTTAGTTGGGAGAGTGATAGATATCTCAGAGATAGAAAGCGCTATGGCCCATGGGACTATAATGGACAACATGGAAAAGGTAGACATAATGAAGGTGAGAGCATGTATAGTGCAAAAAATCCTATTGAAAAGTTATGCTAATATTGTGAATGACGCTAATCGTTTTTATCTTTTGTGAGTTCGAATAGGCTGAATTTATTCATATTTTGTATACCTCATTCATTTTAGTATTTTCTTCATAGATACGGAACATCCTAACAATCAAGGAAGTACATAATGTTCCATCGCAATCTAGGGGTTTTCACTTGGTGGTAATTCCTTATTGGTGGTGATTCCTCTATACATAAGCTTGAATTGGTTGGTGTCTTAATCTATTTAGATTTTCTTTTGTATTGATAAATAAGCCTTGGTTATGTATATTGATAAGTTTATTGATACACAAGATTGATGAACAAATACAGTTATGTATATTGAACTTTGGTTTGGATTGAACAAGACTTGGGTAGTGTTGTTATCTATTGAATTTTCCATTGTGTCGATAAACATGACGTTGTACTTTGTATTGATAAACATGATTTGGTTAGTGTCTTCATTTGTCGATATTTTCGTTGGGTTTGATAAACATGACTTGGATATCTGTGCTTTTACTAATAAAATGATTTGCCAAAGGTTTCTATTTCGAGTTTTATACTAATAAATAGAGTTGATAAACATAGCTATGTATTTTGGATTTTTCTTTCTTTTTGGTGAACATGTCTTTCTTTTTGGTGAACATGTTTAGATGAAGCAAAAGACTCTTTTGGATTCCTTTGGAATAGGAAATGAAGTTCAAAATGAAATCACAAAACAACCATTATCAAAAAATGTGATGGAGGAAATATTTGGATATATGAGTGAAAGAGGTAGTCATGATGATCAAGTTGAAGTAGAGGTAATGGAAGTTGAAAATGAATTGGAGGATGATATGGAACAATTTGCTATTCCAGCACAAGGAAATTCTTCTTTGAGTGGATCAAGTACTACAAGTACCACAACACGTAAGTCTTGACAAGAATGGCTTCATAAATTCAATTTTTTAAAGCTGATTGTGGATGGTGAACAAGAATTAATGGGGTGTGTGGTGTGAGAAATATAAGAAAAAGGGTGCATAGGGTATAGAAAAAGGGTGTAAAACTTTGCAAATGGCTTCTATTCATAAGCATAAGAAATCTCCTCAGCATAGATTTTTTGCCATGTGGTTTTTAAGTGACAAGGGATTAAAAATTGAAGATCATGTTAAAGTTTCAACAAAAAATGTCAAGTCTGTGTCATCACTTGCATGAAACTTATATATTTATTGCAAAGCATGATTTGGTATATGCAAAATATAAATAAATAAGTGAACTTGCATATGCATTAGATGTTGCAAGTATGCCTAAAAGAGATCATTATTCATCGTATACTAATGCTATGGCTAGGAAAGGATTTGCATTTTCCATTTTTTAGTATTTGTATGTTTCTCAAAAAAAGGAAATGCAAAAAGGTCCCTTCTTCTCTTTGATGGTGGATGAGTCAACAAATAGAAGTGCAGAGAAGGATATGATCATTATGTTTCATTTTTATCTAATAGTGGATAAGGTGATTGTAAAACAGAGTTTGTCGAATTGGTCCTTATAACAGATGGGTTTTCCCAAAAAAATTTCATGTGATTTTAAAAGTGATTGATGAGCTTGGGCTGAAGACACAAAACATGGTAGGCATTGCAACTGATGGGGATAGGTCAATGTTGGGATGCCATCAAGGTTTAGTAAGTAAATTCAAAAGAGTAATACCACATCTTACAGGCATGCATTGTATTGCACATAAAGAGTCCTTAGCTTTATTGGATGCATGCAAAAGCTTTCCAAGTTTCTCTTATATTGATAAGATTGCTAATAGGGTTGAATATTGGATTCATGGATCTAGTGTGCATCGCAAAATTTTTCAAAAGCATTTGGAAGAAATGAATTAATAGGCTTTGGAAGTCTTACAAATACATGATTTAAGATGGATCTCTTGAGGTAAGGTTATGGAATGTCTTGTTGTTTTGATGCCAAAAATTATAACTTTCTGGAAGATTGAAGCACCATGATGGTATGAAAAGCTACATATTTACAAGGTATTTTTTCTTATTCACTTTATTATTGATGTTTTGCATGAATCAAACATACCCAATTGTCATTTTCAAGAGGAAAATGTGGACATATTCTATAAGTGCATATGTGGATGTGGCTTTGAATTCATTGCCTCGAAAATTTCTTGATGAAGACTTTGGTAAAGATACAAAGTTAATAGGTCCATTTATGGATGACACAAAAGATGGAGTTTTTCTTTATGTAAATGAAAATGGAGACTCATTTGCGTGCTTTGTTATACATGAATATTCTAGGTAAAAATAAATTAGGAATTCCATTGGATTTTGGTATAGGAGATATTGATAGTTGCAAAGAAATAGCAAAGGAATTTGTTGAAAAGTGATTGCAACTATGAATGATAGATTTTTTAATATCTTTTTCTTCAATTCTACTCGATTATTTTCACCTCTATTTTATTCAAAAGAATCTAAAATTTCAAGTTTGCGAGAAAGAATGGTCAAGGAATGGTTAGAAAGGTTAATATATAGAGTAGGAGAAACTTTAGTTGTGTCAAAAAGTTGTGCACAAGAACTTTTATTCTTGTTGTCTGTGTCTTTTGTAGCATATGAAAGAGGCTTTTCAAAGCAAAATCTAATAAAAACCTCCAATAGACAAAGTTTGAAAGTTAAAACTCTTGATATGATTATGCGAATATCATTAAATGGTCCAAAAATTAATGAGATAGATTGGGTAAGGTTCATAAAATTTGCAAATTTCAAAAGTGTAGGAAGTCCGTTGATTTGTAGTGTTTTTCTTTTTGTTTTCAATTTTGCTAACTTTTTATATAGGAAAATACAACTTTCATGATATCAAATAATCAAATCAACCATCCAACAATATAGGTATGCTTCTAAGCTTTGTAATCCTTTTTGTATTTATTTTTCATCTTTTCGTCGGTATAGTTGTTTTATTTGTACATTTTGAGAAACAATACTAATATTTTATGCAGGAGAATAAGATAAACCTTTATTTTTTTGGTAAATGTGTATCTTTTTCTCCCCCTCCACCCCCCCCCCCCCCAACATTAGAGATACTATTAGATTCATATTGCATGATGAAGGGGTTCAATTGCCCTAGTCTCTTCAACGTAGATGTTTTATTTTCTTTTTTCACAAGTTCATGTGAAGAGATGAGAAGTAGTTTCTTTGCAACTGAGGTATACTTTGAGGATATATTTTTGTATCCATCATGCATGAGTGTATGGACCATGCACTATAGTAGTGTGTATAGACAAATATGCACTATGGATTATAATACGGAATTTGTAAGCAATTGTTGACTTTTCATAATGTATGCAGGGAGTACCAAAGACTTGTTGGAGGAGAAATGACTTGATCTGATTGGAGATATTTCTTTGAAGATTTTTGTTACAACTCAATTGGTCCAAAGTATGTTGGAAAGGAGGTTATAAGTGATTGTTATCAATAACCACAATTCATGAGCACCTTTATCCCTATGGAGTCATTGAAATGAACTTATCATGTTCTTATGTATATGTAAGTGAACAAGAGCTCTGGGTACATATGCAGGTGTGAAAATGTGGACATCTTTCAAGTCACCATTCCTAATTGGATTGCTTCATGAGATAACAAGGCTTTTAGGATTGATATCTTAATTTTTGCTATTGTCGTTAGAATGTTTTACATAGTTTAATTCCATACTTCCAATTCTGTGAGTGTCTGACTACCATAATTAAAGAGAGCAATGTTTCTAGTGTCTTGTGAACAATCTACTTGTCTTTTTCACCTTTTGCAATTCTTCTGAATCCTTGACTTGGATCTTCAACAAATGCTCCTACTTTTGTGAACCTGACTTGCAACCCTTTCTCTACTATCTGCCCAACACTTATCAAATTCTTTGTAATGGTAGGGACATAGAGTACCTTACTAAGTAGGTGGATGTTTCCATCAGGTGCTTTGACATTTCCTATTTTCTCCACAAGGTGTCTTGTATCATCTCCTGTTTGTACATCATGCTTATTCCTTGGATCTTCTAAATCTAATAGGAGTGCCACATTTCTTGACACATGATTTGAACAACCTGAATCTATGTAGAAAACATGCTCATTAGATTTACCTTGTGGCATAGCCATATTCATGATCAATAATGAATCCTCTTTGTTTGAGTCTTCTGTGTAGTTATTGAAGTCTCTCCTTCCTTTGTAGCCTCCTTAATAGTTTGAATGATTGTAGTTGTTGTAGTTTCCATGATAATTGTTGAACCTTCCTCTTGAGTAGCCATAACTTTCTCTATTGTATCCTCTTCCTCTTTGATTCGTGGAATTCCTAAAGCAATTTTCAGTTGTATGATTAGTTAGTCCACAAATAGAACATGGCTTGGAGTCTTGGGATCTCCCCCTGCCTTGTCTACCTCCTCTTCCTCTACCTCTGCCATGTCTTCCTCTGCCTGCATAGTTAACTTGATATGTACCTGCTTCATCATCCACTTTCTTTGCCTTTCCTTTGTTATCTTTGGACTTGCTTTTATCAGTGTATAAAGCTGAAGATTGATTACCTTTAGATCTTTCTCTATTTTTTATAAGTTTTGCCTCTTGAGTGAGTAATTGTCCAATGAGTGTATTGAAATCATGTACATGCATGTCCATGTACAAATCCATAACTGTGGTGAATGCTTCCCACTTTTCATCTGCTTTCAATCCATTGATGACTTGCCTTAAAATTTGCTCTTCATCTATTACCTCTCCAATGCTTCCCAGCTGATCTGCTATGTCCTTGAGCTTTGTGACAAAATCAGTCACATTTTGTTTGGGAGCCTTCTTAAGAGTTGTGAAATCTAGCCATAGTTTATGCTTCCTAGCTTTAGTACTTGAAGACAAGAAAGCTTCAAGTGCATCCCACACTTCCTGAGATGTCTTACAACTTCTAATGTGAGGCAAAAAAAAAATCTGAGATAGAGTTGAGGAGATAAGACCTTGCAAGTGCATCCTTGGAGCACCATGTGCTCAATCTTTCTTGCTCTTGTTGTGTTGGTTGACTTTTGTTCTTGAAACTTGGCATAACTTCATCTCCAACCACATAACCATATAAACTTCTACCTTGGAGATAAGCGTCCATTCTTAATGACCAAGATGAGTAGTTACCTCTGTCCAATTTGTCAATTGATGAAGGAAATCCATCTGCCATCCTTGCTCTGATACCACTGTGAAGAGATGGATAGGAATGTGCTTGAAGATGAAGAGGTGTTACAAAATCCTTGATCTACACCAACCAAATGAACTCTAGGAGTATGTGGTGGGCCCTTTTAGCTTGCCAATGGATGTATTAGACACCCTATGTACCTTGGAAGATCACTCTCAAAAAGATAGATCAAAATAGATAAGTTGTAGTTAGCTCAGAGGTGAAGAACTTGCTATTTTGGTTCATACACATGTCTATTGTTTTGCATAATTCTCTGAGCACAGCAGCACTTAGCTTAATTCCTTTTGCGAAACTCTAGTTAACTTAAAGAGCTAATTTTCAAGAGTAATCTCATAAAAAATAATGAGCCACACACTGAGAATGATGTTTAACAAGTGATGACATCATCCCGATTTTCATGGGCTGCTATAGTAATGAGAGCAATGAGCAGAAAATTGAGCATAACTCAAGATTTAAGCATCCAATGACTATGAAAATTTGTATGCTTGTACAATACAGTATGTTGAATCCAAAAACCTTTAAATAATTGAATTTGGGTAAGTACACACTAAGAAACAGCTCTGACAAGATGAGTAAAAATGTCGAGTACCTGACAGAGAAGTGAAAATGAACAGATAGGGTTGACTTCAACTGAAGATAACTGAAGATTGAAACACCCAAATGAAATGAAAATTGGTGATCCTATAGTAGAAGTGTAGAGCTAGCTTTATCAAGTTAAATCACTAAAAATGATGCTCCAAGTGCAGAGAAATCATCTCTGCAATCTGATTGAGAAAACTGATAGATATGGCAATGAGTAGTACACTTCACAAGAACATGGAAATATAAACTTAAATGATCATGAAAATGAAAGTATATTGATTGTACAATACAATGTACTTATTGATACATATGTGTGCCTTGAAACCACACCTTGATATGGCATAAAGCTCAGCTCTTCCATATCTTCTCTGAGGTCTCTCTAACCACGACTAAAGCTTCCATCTATTTATAGTTGAGCTTGGGAGGCTAACTTCCCTCAAGCATTCTCCAATAAATTAGTGATTGATTTGATTCTCTATCTACCACAAATCATGAATTCATGGATCCTCTTTCCCTTTTTGATCAAGTGGACTCAACCACTTAAGATTCTTTCACTTTTACATTAAGTAAAGTCTTTAAAAGTTACAAGAGGTAGTTCACAAGTGAACTTTACATTGTCTTCATTTTAAGGCTTCTTCTTTGCATTTTTGGGACTCTAGCCAGTACTTAGGTCTGTCATAAACTTGCTTCAACATTCTTCATTACCAATGCATAGGTGATTTGTTAATTAGTGAGATATTTTTCATTTTTGTTGGTTCAGGATTGTCTTCTATAGAATATGGATGCTCTAGACCAAGAACTAATAACAACACGAGGGTATCTTGGGCAAGGCAGTTGGCCCCTTAAGAAGCATAACCCTTCTTGATTTTTAATTTCATAAAGGAGAATAATGGATCCTTGATATTTAGCAATGGGTTACCTTTATTAGTGAGATGTACCTTTATAAAGTCCTATCTATCAATTTTACATGCCATCTAAGTTTTTGGATGAGAGGGTCTCCTTTGGAAATGCTTGACCTTGTGAAGGATCTTCTCAACAATCATTGCTACTGCCAAAGATGAAGGTCTAAAGAGTAAATCAATGTCAATTATCATTGGTGCTGCTAAAGTTGGCATTAATATTGCTTGATCTGCTATATGGGATTCATTGATTGGTGAGTCTTCTTAGGTTCATTTCATGTTTTGAGTCTTTATTTGTGTCGCTTGATTAGAGGCTGAACTCTTTGTCTTGTGCTTTTCTTTCATTTGATATGGTTGGTACTTCAAAATTTTAGATATATGGCGTCTGCTATTGATATTTTATGCTTTTGAATTGCAATAAAACTTTTTTTTTTAGCTTTGCTACTAATTCACAATGCCAATATAATATTATATACTATTATCTCTAGCAAAAAAAATGTCGTATTTGAATGGTTAAGAACAAAATATGCTTTGGTACAAGCATAAATAGATTTTCGTGAACAATGTCCTATCCGATTGGAGTCTTGAGTAGCTCTGATTTTAACCACAATATGAATCATGAGCTTTTGTTGTGCAAACAAATCAGTAAATCCTAAAAAATGTGCCATACACCACTTTTTGAATAAAAACATCTCATCAATTTTGATTGGTTTATTAGGCATTATCTATGCATGTTTTTTTGCATATATGTAGTTACATGTATCTATGCATGTTTTTTACGTACATATATGATATGCATGTTTTTGTGTATATATGTATGCATGCATGTAATTATCATGTTTGTATGTGTGCATGTACAAATGTGTATATTATACGTATGCATGTTTTTATGTATATATGCATGCATGTAATTATTCATGTACATATGTGTGTGCGTAATGTGCATGGATGTATGTATGTATGTATGTATAAATTCATATATAAATGTATGTGTATGTATATGTATCTATGCATGTTTTTATGTATATATGCATTAATGCATGTATGGATGTATGTATATGTGTATATATCTATGCATGCATGTATTTATACATGTGCATTCAATGGGCGTGCATATATGTATGCATCCACATACATCTAGGTGTGCGCAATCTGTATGTATGTATATATGCATCCATGTATGTATGTATATGCATGTATGTAAGTCTTTATACATAAACGTAGGGCTGTGGCATGTATCTATGCGTAAATATTTATGTTTGTGTGCATGAACACAAATTGCATGTATGTCTGTAAGTGTGTTATATACATGCATGTTTGTATGAACATATATATGTATGTATGTTTGGATAAATGTATGTATGTGTGTACGTATGTACTATGTATGTATGTATGCATATATATATATATATATATATATATATATATATATATATATATATATATATATATATATATATATATATATGTATCTAGTTATGTATATATGAATGTTTGTTTGTATATGTATGTAGTAATGTATCTACTTAATGTATAATGTAAGTATATAAGTATGCATGATTGTCTGATTTTATACATATGTATGAAGGAATAATGCCTTATAATAAAGTGAAAAACTTGATGAGAAGCTTAACTTTGAATGCCCGAGCTTCATGAGAATATTTGTGAAGCCCAAGGCTGGGCGTCAAATTCAAGCGCTGCCTTGAATGCATGCAAAGCTCAACTTGTTTTTGTTTTCATTTTTCCTTTCTATCGATGTATTCATTATGTGCAAACTTCTCTTTTCCTTACGTTTGACTCTTTTTTGTGACAAAGTCGTGTTTCAGTCATAGATGATGATGATGGATGTTATCACGTAGCCTCCTCCTTTTGACTACGACTAATGCTTTCTCAACTGATGTGTCGGCGTCTTCGCTCGTGCTTTTTGCTTTTCGCCTCCGTTCAAAGACTGCCAACTAGTGTTTTCTTTGCTTTCCAGAAAGCATCGAATCTTTGGTGTACGGAGGGCCTTCATATCGTAATACTTCACTGGAGTTCAATACGAGTGCATTGCTTTTCTTCTTCCCCACTCGAGTCACCTCAATTTCATCATCCACGGCGCTGTTTACTCGTCTTCATTAAACAAGCGGCTGTAGTTCAATTCCTCTCCCGGTTGCTGCTGAACATGTCTAGACGCTCACAAACGATTTGACAAGGAGATAGTCCTAAGACGAGACAAGGAGATTGGTTTCAACCTATTGCAATGTGCAAAAACCTTGCCATCCAAGACAAAGTTCGATCAAAGGCCCACTAATCTGCAAGGGGGAATTGGTTTTAAATACTTACCACTAGAGTGTCACATGTTATAAAGTAAGGTTATCACATTAGTATCCAATTAGTTTAGACATATATGTAGGGTCAAAGTGCCAAGAGCTTTAGAACCTTATAGAAACATCCACTTGAGTTAATTCAATTAGATTAGATCACTTGAGGCATATGTAATTACATGGCTGAATTTTGGATGGATAATTTGAACCTACCATAGAAGCTAGTCCCTTGGAGAGAGCTATATATAAAGGCATAAAGTTGGAAGGACATTCATCTTTTTAACATGTGCTCATCCTAATGTTCTAATTCTTCACACAATATCAAAGCTCTTCAAGGATCCATGATGACCTTGATTGATCCTCTTTTTTGACATAAGCTTCTTGTACAAGATCAGATAAAGATTCTTGGTCCAAAAGCTCATGCATATGCGACTTCTCTTTCTCTTGATAACCCGAAAATCCCACTTTCTCACGTCTTCTTTCTTTTCTTTTCTCCCAAGTCATCTCTCGCGAAAGAAAAAAAAACACACACACACACACACACACACATATATATATATATATATATATATATATATATATATATATATATATATATATATATATATATATATATAGCAATGAGAATATCATGCAGGATAGCGGGATTGAATGCATGCCATCATGAATGGATGGCGCATTGCCTATCCAAGGCAGCCGAAATGCAGGGAGTAAAAGGCATTGGCTGTTATTCATAGTTTCTCGTGTGCTGTCGATGGCAAAACATTAAGTACTCCAGAGGTCCAATGCATGCGAGATAACCATGGTTGCACACGTTGGAGTTATAGCTCCTCCATTCCTCTCTTATTTTTGCAAGGCAAAACAATTGAGGCCGCTCCACGGGAAGTCAAAAAGAGATCACCCACAGAGATCAATGAAAAACTCCTTTCATAGTTTTATTTGAGATACTCGGGTTTGTGCCATCAATGAAAAACTCCTTTCATAGTTTTATTTGAGATACTCGGGTTTGTGCCCATGGCAGGAGCAAAAAGAGTGCTAAAAGGAGACAAACCATCTATAGGTGTTGGAGGTAGGATCCAAATGTTCAATCTCCTCCACAGAAGAAAGTGATCTACTCCAAGAGTACATCGTTGAGTGCTACAACTTCTACGTTGTAGTTTCTTTCTCATTATATGCTTTAACCCACTCAAGTATTTGAACAGTTTTGAGAGGCAGAAACAAAAGATGTTCGGCCAGTGAGGTTCGATCCCAAGTCTCAACGATACAAGGTGGATATGATACCCAAGACATACAAGAATTTGTCAAAGACCCTGATCATTAGACACTTTATGTCCATCATGATCATAAAGAATGGAAGTAAAAGTAGTATGATGATGCATAATAGAAAAGTGCACATATAATGTGTGTGCCCAAAGAGAATAAAGTACATGGAGTGCATGAATACAAGCTTAGAGTAAAGCAATTCTTGAATTACATCGCACATGCAAGAACATGTAAAAATATGCACTTGCATGCATGTACATGCATTTTGATGAATGAAGGGCACTATTTTTTGCTAAGTATAGGAAAATAAATAAATGAATGTATTTCTCTAAGTATTTTGCATACATACTTTAAGTTAAAGCATGAAAATGAAGAAGAAGTGAAACTAGTTACTTGCAAAGGCATGCTAGTTACAACCTTGTAACACAAGAAAGTAGTAGACTTCTTCCCAAAGGGATACTAAGGTATCAAATACTTAATGTAAACTTTCATTAAGTATAAAATATGTCTTGCTTAGTAAAGGTAACCAAAGAAAGAAAACCAAGGTAGGAAACTATATTCAAAGAGTTGATTTTTATATTAGTGGCCAACAATTCATGTATACTTGCAAACCTAGAAAGTTCAATGATTACTCTAAGAATCAAAGATACTTAGTGAGTGATTTGAAAAGTTTATAAAGAGAAGATTGAAATAAGATATTGCACTTTCTTGTATAAACTTTCGTGCATTCTAATAAGATCATAACTCATCATACTTTTAAGATTTCATGAGCACTCTCACTTGATTCAATCCAAGAGGATGATGAAAATCAAAGAAAAGTAGATGAACTTAAACAGAAATTGAACTTTGAACTTCAATTAGTGTGCTTGCTTCATATTTTGCATCTATAGTAATGATGCATAGTGTAATGAATTATAGGAGATTTGAACTTACAACCTCTTGGTTAGGAGTGTGATGGGCTAACCACTTGCCCCAAAAGCGATGGTTGAGGATTACTTTTTAATCCTCCCTCTTAGGGTGTAGTTCAACCATCTCTTTCCTTTTAAGGGTGTGGTTCAACCATCTTCTATCTATCACTTTATTACATTCTTCCCCCCCTTGGTTGATCATTGTCCTCAACGATCTACTCTTGTATCCCTCTAACCTCATTCATCAACTCTTGAACTCCCTAGGTACCCTTGCATTGATTTCCTCCAGCTCACATGGTTTCTTGAACCATTTTTGCAACCTTGGTTTCTTGAACCCTATTCTAAACCTTAATATCTTGAACCTCATTCTCACCCATGTTTGGTATCTTGAACCCTCAATGAGATCTCCACAAAGATAACCTCTTGGTTTCTAACCAAGCTCTAGATGTTGCACATAGGGCCTGCATAATATGCAAAAAACACACAGTATGCAGAGAGTACAAACACATATTTCTTACGTGTTACAAATGTAGTCAAACTTACAGTCTGTGGCTTATCGGGCCACTATATGTTTTATTAAACATGTACAAAATTCTTTGGTGGCCATTTGACCTTTTAGATGGACACAAACTATAACAATCTCACACTAAAGGCCAATATCTTCAAAGTGAGTATGGGAGGAAAATAAAGAATGAAAAAGAATACCTAAGTGTAAGCATACAAACTATACCTCCCACATGATGGTCATGTTATACAGTATATACATAACCATGTAAGATCATGAATTAAGTAACCCCCATCAAGTGACAACAATGTCCAAAGTTATCCTATGGTAGAGCTTTAGTCAAAGCATCTGCAACATTATCTTGAGTATGAACCTTCTCAAGAATAATGCACTCAATGGCTAAGCAGTCTCTAATGAAGTGATATGTCACCTCAATGTGCTTGATCTTGTTATGATAAACTCTTTTCTTAGCCAAAGCAATGGCACTTTGACTATTACTGGACTTCCCAACAATCAACACATTAGCAACATAAAGTATCAAGCATACCAAGCTACCATATGAGCATCTCTTTGTATAGAGAGAATGATCCTGATTTCTTTGAGAATTCCTAAAGGCATCAAACTTTTGATACCATTGTCTATGAGATAGTTTAATTCCATATAAGATCTTCTTTAGCTTACACACTAGACTTTCTTTGTCAAAACTACATAACCCTTTGGTTGCACCATATAGATCTCATTTGTAAGATCTCCATGCAAGAAAATAGTTTTCACGCCCATTTGGACTAGTTGTAAGTCCTCCATTGCAACAAATCCAAGCAACATGCATAGTGTAGTCATCTTGACTACATGAGAGAAGATTACCTCAAAATCAACACCAAGTTGTTGCTTCAAACTCTTTGCAATAGTTCATGCTTTATACTTTGGAGAAGCACTAACTAATGTGAATTTCAAGTTATATACCCATTTACATGGTAAAGATTTTGTGCCCTTTAGCAAAGGTACTAAACCCCAAGTACCATTCTTGTAAATAGAATCCAATTCACTCCTCATGGCGTGATCCCACTTGACATGATCCTCTATTTGCATAGCCTCTTTGTAGCAAGAAGGCTTATCAACATCTGTTAGCATAGCAAAATCCAAACCGAGAACATATCTACCAGATGAGTGTGAGACACGTGCAAAATTTCTCAATGGTTGTTCAACAAGAACATTTGCAAACTCATCTGGTTGGACATTCCCATGAACATCCCTATGTATAGCATTTTTATGCATGCTAACTAGAGGACTAGTATCCTCAAACACAGTAGGGAATACCTCAACCTTCAATTTTATAGGATATACCCAAAGTCCTCTAGTGGCATCATCTATGAAAGTGACAAGGTGAAGAGCACTACCTAATGTCATTGTGGGCATAGGACCACACACATCTGTATGAACAAGATCTAAAGACTAAATTGAAGATTCAATGTGCATCTTATGCACATTCCTATTTTGCTTTCCATATTGAAAATGCTCACAAAATGAATAATTAGAGAAAGATAGCACACATAAGTTGATACAAATAAAGGATAAAGTGAGCCAACTTTGCTTCCTTTTGCATATTGCCCTTTGATATGCAAAAGTATTGAGCATGGAAGACGACCTTGTAACGGAGTTCATCAAGTTGACCAACTAACATCAAACTACATGATAACTAAGGTACATGGTGTACATTATGCATAGTAAATTGTGAACCATCAATGAACTACACAATCACATCTCCAATCCCAACAATGTCACAATGTTAAGAGTCACTAAGTTGCATGACACCAAGAGAATTTGCTACATAAGTAGAGAACCATTCTCTATGTGGTGTCACATGGAAAGAAGCAACATAATCTAGCAGCCATGTGTGAGAAAGAGAATCAATCATAAGAGTCTCAGTACCACAATACTTTCAAGCGTGAACACATTAGTGTCATCAAAAATAGCATTTATTTCTTCAATGCTTCACAATCAAAGTAGATAGTGTAGGTAGTTTTTTAACATGCACAGCAACATTCTCTCCTTTACCTTTAGCATTCTTTAACGCATAGCAATTTTTCTTAATGTGTCCTTTCTTATGAAAATAATGGCATTCGATATCCCTTTTTCTTGATTTACTTCTAGTCTTATTATGTTGGTCATTCTTTTCCTTTTTCTTGCTCCTACCACATTATTGATTCTTTCCTAGGTAAGAATCACGAACATTATATGCATCTCCACTCTGAGTGCCAACCATAGGTTTTCTACGAATCTCCTCACTCAAGAGTGCTCCACATATTTCATCATAGACTAGTTTACCACCAGGTGCACTATTGCTAATAGCTATGCAAAACTTATCCATGATGATGGCAAGGTGCATAACAACAAGACTCCTTTCAATTCATTACCCATCTCCATTTTCTCAATTTGTAACTGAGTGAATATAGCATCAAACTCATTCAGATGAGCAATAACACTATCTATGCCCTTCATGCAAAAGTTCATGTAACTTTCTTATCAGATACACTTTATTTGATGTTGTTTCATTTTCATATGTATTGCATAACTTCTTCCAAAGTTCCTTTGCATTTTTAGAGTCTAATACTATAAAGTAACCATTATCTTCCAAGTGCAATCAAATGGTAGACCTAGCCATTTCATCCATCTCATCCCAATTATCTTCATCCATGTCACTAGGATCCTTTGAGATTCCATTTATCGGCTTACATTGCCTCCTATGAATCAGCACATCTTTAATCTGATTCTTCCATATAGAAAAGTTTGTGCCATCAAATTTTCGAATCTCAAAATGGTCTTTGACCTAAAATTGTGGCTCCTCTTGGGAACACTAACACTAGAACCTAATCCACCAGAAATGCCTGAGATCTCTTATGCCATGATGATAGAGAACTGACTAGAATGATAATGAAGCTAGAAGAGTCCAAACACCACAAAGGCTCCAAATCATGATCAAGTGTCAAATTCTGGGAAAATTTCAACAAAGTCTCCCCCAGAAAATAGATTAATGAATAGTAATGACCAACCAAAATGATCATGTGAGAATATATGGGCTCACACCAATAAGTGTATCAAGATTACCACTATATGATTGACAGAAAAAAAATGTCAACAAAATATCTAGAGTCTCCTCTACAGAATAAGCATGACCATTGTGAAAAGCTAATAAAATTGCAAGTACTAACATGTAAACTTGCATGGTGAATCATTGACTCGACTACATATAATCAGTTAACCAAAAGAAGCCACCTAGGCTTATTGAGCACTTATGTACAACTATCATACATCTCTTATGGTGAGGTTGGGTAAGTCTTCCACTTGCATCATCAAAGAGACCCCAACATTTGGGTGTCTCCCCATTAAGAAAACCTTAGTATAGCCCTCTTTATCAATGTCAAAGTCTTTATGCAAAAATGTAACTGCTATATCAATGACCACATGGACGTACATAAGCGATATGCATAGAAGTTGTACATAGTGTGTGTGTGTGTGTGTGTGTGCTCAATATATGTAGTAAAATGGCATTGAAGGCTGAATTCACAACCCAAACACTAGCCAACAACATCTACAAGTGTTTGTCAACTTCGTTCATTAGGCTCAAAAAAGCTACATAACCTTGTAGTGGCTGGTCCCACCACAATTGAAAAGTTTTCAAGAAACCTATAGATTTATTAGTGTGGTTGACAACATGGCCCCAAAGATGAATATTCGATGTAAGAGAAGTATAAGGAACACTCTTCTTGAAGTTCTTGATCCTATCTAAAGAGAGCTATGCATGAAAGTACTCCAAAATGCCTCCAAGATTCACTTCAAAATTGCATCAAAATACGCTTTGAAAGAAAAGAATGAAGCTTTGAGGACCCAAAACATGTTCAAGTTAATGTGAAATTTAGTCTTTCCCCTTCTTCAAACACCACAAGAGTGTAGCTTAGTGGCAAGATATTGTCGGTTAAGCAAGCTCTGAGGGGAATAATATTGAGATGGGTAACCTTGCGAGAAGTACCAGGAACCTCCATCTTCCTTAATCGTTGACATCCTCCCTCATGCATAGCCAACCGTGCCAACAATGAATTCAATGAAAACAATGACAAGGTATGCCAAGGTCTATGCCTTGGTTGCCACCTTAGTCATAGGCCTTGGAGAAAGCCTTCCTTGATGTAGATCAATTTCTTGATCTATTTGTTCAATGTAGTGTGTCCTCTTAAGTGCAATATGCACTATGGTTTGCAATTTGAAGACTCAACAGGAAAAAATAGTTCATATAGTGACGCACAATGATACTAGAGAAGGATGCTAAAAAAATCAGAATACACACCTCACAATGATACTAGAGAAGGATGCTAAAAAAAATTACAATACACAACTCATAATGATTCTAGCGAAAAATAAGATGATGAAATTATAAGTATACACAACTCAAAAAGATGATACTAGAAACTTAGGGCAATCAACAAGAGACATAATCAGACACCTTCACATCAATTGTTGGAGTTCGATTCTACAAGTATCCATTCTCAAAACTCCAACCTTCCAACTAGCTACTCAAGAGAACAATGGCCAATCACTCCTTGCCCAGTGTTACTCACTCATAGTGCCAAGCGCTGATTCTAATTCTACCAAGTGAAGTACTAGTGGTAAGCACAAAGCTCTGCACACACAAAGTGAAGGCAATTCTTCAACTGTGCATTCCTTCCTCTAGTCTCTCCCTGAGCTTTTTTTTATTTGATGGAGAGGTCTCCTTATATAGTTTTTTCTGGGACCGATAGGAACTGAAGGATAGCGAAAGGCACAAAATTAATTTCTTCCCTTGCTAGGCTCATTGACAATTCTAGTACTCTGGAAACTTCCTTCTTGGTCCACTTTTCCTATGCCATCACTATTTTCCAAATTTGGTATTCAATGTCATCCATGTTCCTTGAATCCTCCACATGCAAATGGCTGAAAATTTAGACCATGTGTAGATCTAGAAAATTTAGTCACTTTTTCAAGTGAAATAGTAGACTAAATTAGAAGTAGACCAAAAACGATAGACCACTTTACAAAAATGGGCAACTTTTAAGTAAGTAGACTAAATTTGTAAAAATCATCAATTTTTGAGATAATTCGACTAAATTTATAAAAATGGGCAACTTGGGCAACTAAGAGCCGGAAATAATAGTGGACTAAAAAATAGACAAACTTCTTGGAGAAATTGGCCAACTTAGGAATTTAGATAACTTAGGGAACTGGTGAAATGGGAAATTAGGCAACTTAGGAAATTTTTGAAATGGAAAATTAGTTAACTTAGGAGACTGGGAGCTTTCCCTCCTTCATGAAGTGATGAGCTAGAGCCTCTTTTCTTCATCTTAGTCCTCTTTGCTTCTTTCTACTTCTCATCTTTCTTGAGATCGAGGTAACTTTTCTTGTACTTGTCTTCTGTATCTCTTAAAGAAAAACATCAAATACATTATTTAAGGGGCATATTAGAGTACCTTGCTATATGTTTCCCACCAATTAGACATTATCCATCCTCAGAGAGAAAATAATACTTTTTTTCTTTCTTTTTTTTGTCTCTCTTTTCTTCTTTGTTTTTTCCTTTTCTTCTTTTTTTTTTCCTTTTTTTATAAATGAAAGATAATATGGAAAAAATGGAGATACTTGCAAGTTGTTAGAGTAAAATGCAATGCATGCTTCATACAAGAAGTAACTAGAACAAAAGATCTCCAATACAAAAGTAGAAAGAACATCTAATGGTATACTCCTCCCTCACCAACTAGGGTGCATTTGGGGTTGCCATAAATAGATGTTTTGCCTTGCCATGGATGTCCTTGTAGAACACTGTTTCTTTTTTGTAACTTCTCATTTTCCTCTTTTAGCTCCTTGTTGTTCTTCTTGAGTTACTTGTTGTGTTCTTCTAAGTCTACAATCTTTCTTTGAAGCTCAATGAATTTTTGGTTTGCCACTCCCATGGATGTAGAGATCTCTTTGTGATACGCATTGATTTCCATGAGATATTCTAATGTGTTTCTTGCATGAATTTTGCCTATGTGGATATTTTCTAATATTGGAAGTCTATAAGTGGAAGAAGAGGGTGCAATTGGAGCTGTGTTAATGCATAGGTTGGGTGGATGTGGATTGGATGTGTGAGCACGATGGGGTAACCAAGATGGTAGGGTCCTATGAATTCGGTAGTTGCATAGGTGGAGGGATAGGAATAGTTGGGACAAGTGTAGACGTGTGGTGAGTTTGAATGGAAGGTGACATAAGTGGTGGAGGGATTTGTGTGGGAGGTGATGCATGTGGAGTGGGAATAATATGAGGTGATGGTGGTGATGTGGGTGGATTATATGAAGTATTATGGGGTGTGCGGACATGGGGATGAGGTGATCTTTTCCGTGCATATGTACGTGAAGATGAGGGGGGATCATTACCTCTTTCTGCTACATAAACTTGGTCGGCAATCGGAAGAGCTCATATGACCTGTAATGACCAACTTAACACATTCTTCACATATCTTGCTGGTTTCCATGCCTAAGTATGATGTCCCTAGTCTCAACCTCCCTTATTCTTTCACCCCTGCAACTTTGGTAACCATTTTCTTGGTAAATGTTCCTCCTGTAAAGTGAGGAAATGACTCAAAGAAATCAATTACCTTGTCAGTTGAGATAAGTGGCACTTAAGAAATCTCCATGAGCCGCATCCTAGGCAAGTCTTCTTTCGTGAAGAGCTCCTTCAATGATGCTAGTGGAAGAGAATCATGGGCAATCAATGTGATCGCATCTTCTCCTTTGCTTTTTGACTCAGCTGAACTTGATTTTTGTTGATATGGCTCATCATCATAGTCATATTTGTTGTTGCTCATTGAATTCCTTGAAGATGATACAGACATATTAAGCTACTAAGGTGCTGCTTCTTGTAATTTTGCTTTGCTTCTTGTATTTTTGTGAATGGAGAACTGTGGTACTCAACTACTGCTTCAAATATCTTTTTGAAGTAAGAACTAAGCTTCTATTTCTTGTATCAATTTGCTTCTATATGCTAAGCTTCCTAGTAGTTGAATGGTTGCAAGCTTATGTTACTAATGGCCTTCGAGTGAAAGTGATTGCAAGCTAATGTCAACTTATATCAACTAACCTCCTCCTTTTTTTCTAACATGTTCTTTCTTCTTGTAGAACAACCTCTTTTTGTGGAATAACATGGTGTACTTCAGTCATTCGTTTGCAACTTAACTTTTTGATCCAATCAAGAATTTTCCCTTTCAATTGACTTCACCTTGGCTATTTGTGGATGTAGTTGTTGCTACCTTGTTGTGAGTGAGTCGATTGTTCACATAACCTTCCTTTCTAAGTTGACTCTAGCTGAATTCAATCCCCCCTCTTTAAGCGGACTCCTCAACTGAAGAATTCGGAGTCAACTCCTCAGCGCAACTGAAGAATTTAGAACAATGTTGTTGCATGATGGAAAATAAATCGACCAATTAACTTAAACATATAAAATAAATCGACCAATTAACTTAAACATATAAAATTTGATAAACCCAAATCAACTAAACATAAAAAAAAATGATTGAATGACTACAATCGACCGAAAATTGCTCCAAAAATTGGCTTCAAAAATGGAAAAAATCGACTGACTCTTACCAATCTTTTAAAAAATTGACCAAATCGGACTTTTAAAAAATCGATTGAACTGGACTAAAAGAATTGGCTACAAATGTGATTAAAACTTAAAAAATCAACTAATTTGGTCTTAAAAAGAATCGAATAAATGGTATAAAAAATTTTGACTAAATGGTTAAAAAAATAACCAACTAATTTGGTAAACAAAATCGATTAAATGGTTAAGTCATGAAAAAAAATGACTAATTTGGTCAAAAAAAATGATTTAATGGTCCCTTTAAAAAATCAACTAAAATGGCTCAAATTGGACTAAAACTGGATGGTCTTATTTTGACTATAAAAACTACTTCTAATATACCAAATGGCCAACTTTTGCATTATGGCAACATAGGCTACTTCTCCTAAGTGAGGCTCTTGCAACCAAGAGGATAAGTATTCCTCATCTAGTGTCTTCGGCAATACCTCATGAGTCCAAATCAACATCATGAGGGATCTTATTGTTGTGAAATTAAGGTAGGTTCTAACAGTGCATAAAAGAAAGGACTATGTTACTTATTGTTTCTTCTTCATATATACAATATATACAATAGTGATCCGATGTCCTCATCATGTTTCTTGGTAAGATTTGAGATGGTACCAGTCTACCAAAGGGATTTGGGTCCCTTCAAGGGTCGAACGTTGTATTGCTCCTTGAGGAAAGATCTCTTTGACCTTGTAAGGGCTGGTCCATCTGGTGGAAAGCTTCTTCTCTTTTTTTGTTGTACATGCTTGGTTGGCATAGGAGGACCAGTGATCCTTCCTTGATTTCCATCTTTTACAGATTTCTATCGTGTCATGCTTTTCTCTTAATCTTCTCTTTCTCGAGAGTTGAATTGGCAATGGTCCTCTTATCTTCCAATTGATGTAATCTTTTCATATCCATGTTACCTATGACTTGTAAGTTATCAAGTCTTGCATGTGCCACTCAGCTCGGCCCTTTTGGAAATTCTAATGGAGCTACTGCTTCAAGAACATATACTAATTGGAAGGGAGTGTGTTTAGTGGTTACCTTGAAAGTTGTCTTGTATGCCCATACCACACCTAGGCAAGTAGTGCCCCATGTCAAGGGATGGAGATAGCACATTTTCCTCAAGAGAGAGATGAGTACTTTGTTAGAGCTTTTCGCTTGACCATTGGCTCGTGGGTAATATGCACATGATTTTTTGTGGAAGATTTTGTACTTTGTAAATATTTCTGCTAGGGTTTTGTTGATGAAATGAGATCCTTGGTCACTTGTAACTTCAATGGGATAGCCATACCTGCAAAAAATGTTTTCGTACAAGAAAGCAACTACCATGTGAGAAGTGCAATCTTTTGTTGCCAAATCCTCCACCCATTTGGTGGCGTAGTCTCTGGAAACCAACAAGTACTTCACATTCAATGGCAAAGAGGTGGGATAGATTGGCCCCACAAAATCCAATCCCCATTTCTCAAATGTTCTCCATGATAAAGAAATTTTTGTAATGGTTGGTTGTTTAGCTTACTTGGTTTTGGTGCACAATATTGACAAGTGTCACACATCTTTGCATGTTGAGTTGCATCTCAAAAGCGATAAGGCCACCATAATCCTCCATGTAAGCTCCAATGTGTTGTTATGTGCCTTGGATAATGGCATGTAGTCGTTCCTTCATGGGACTCTTTTAGTATTTTTTATACTTCATGTGGTATGATGAATCTCTTATATACCCCATCAAGTCCAACTCAAAAAAGAGTACTTTGAATGGTCAAAAAATTCTTAATTTTGAGAAACAATCTTCTCTATTCCAATGGTGTGAGATTAGATGGGTAGGTTCCCATGGTTAACAAATGATGGATGTCCTCGTACCAAGTCGGATAACAGCCTACTTGGAATAAAGATTGATCTCTAAGGTTGTCTTCTATGCCTATATCGGCCAATACTAGTTGTCCTTTAATCCTTGACAGGTGATCTACCATCATGTAGTGCTTTCAGGTCATCGAACTAGTTCAAAGTTAAATTCTTAGAATAAGAGTAGCCACTTCCACATTCTTCCATAGATGTTTGACTTGTTTAGCAAATGTTTGATTGCTTGATGATCCGTGATGATGGTGAAGGTAATTCCCAATAAATAATGAAGAAAAATTTTCAGAGCAAAAACAACAGCAAGTGTCTCCCTTTCAGTAGTACTATAGTTGCATTCTGCCTTAGTTAGAGTTCTACTAGCATAGTAAATGGGTCAATCAAGTTTATGTTCCTTACTAGGTTGTGTGACTATGGCTCTATCATTGTGGAACTTGCATCCACATGTACATGGAAGGTAGAATTCCAATCTGGTACTACTGAAATAGGTGTACTAATGAGTTTGGTTTTTACAAGCTTAAATGCATTGTCTTCTACTTCAGTCCATTGAAAGGGTACCGTTTTGCTAACCAACCTAGAGAGGGGTTGTTGTGAAATACAACTACTACTCATAAATCTAACTACCAAGACCACACTCCTAAGAGAGTGAGCATGTATCCACCCATCCAACTCCACCCATATATATAGCTCTAGCCCAAGGGGGTGCATGTCCTTGAGACTGGCCAAGTGTCCAACCAAGTGTCCCTCATGTGGACACTTTCCCAAGGGTGATCACATGCCTTCTAATTTCCCAAGGTCTATCACATGCCTTCTAAATCAAATGAGGATTTTTCTCTCACGTACACACAAGGTGGCTCCCAGAGAAGCTTCTCCCAAGACTAAGGTTCACACACCTTAGGATAAATCAAGCCGAAGGTTCTAACCATTCAATTGGGAGCTCATATGAATAAATACCTCAAGGGTTAAAACCAAGGTTTCACCCAAAGGTTCAAGGCATGTTCCAAGGGTAATTCAAGGGCTAGACCAAAGAAAACATACATCATATTCTAACCTTTAGAATCCATATGTTAACCTTCTGAACACATGAATTATACAACATTCATCCCCCCTTTAACATTTTCATCCTCAAAAATGCGTGTAGGCACAATATGTGAAGTATTCCCCCTATGCACCATGATCTATACTTTGAGCATGGTCATCTCTCTCTTTAGATTCATTTCCAATAATCATATAAGGCCTAATCCTTACCTTAATCTGAACGAAATTGAATCAAGATCCCTACCCAAATCACTTTCCCTGAGTCCACCCGAATGTGCATGCATGCCTTGTACCTATGGACTAGTGAAATGGGTGGACTTCTTTGGTGGTCTTTTCCTTTTGGCACTTTCACAAACCTAGAGCTCCATACAATAATAAATTTTAGTACACTTTGTACTTCCCTAGAAATTTATAATTTTAGGATTCTATGATAGAGATCGTATCTCCATCTTGAAAGGGCCAAAAACTAGATTCATCTTCCACTTTCAACAAAAAGGAGAGGAATCTTCAGATGTTCTGAACTTAACTTATTCTTTTATAGTCCTTTTCAAATATAAATATACTTTATCTATATTTGATAGGACTTAGCTAAAGATATGAACTTAGCAAAGTGGGTCTAGTGAGTCCCTACCAAAACATGCTCAATAAAATGAGGAGAAATAATATCTTCTAATTCCTTGGCAACTTAGGTGGACTTATTTCAATCATCTAGGTTTTCTTGAAACATAAAGTTCAAATATTCCGAATGAAAATATACCCAATTTTGAAAGTTCATGTCTACAAGTGGATCCCTATCTTGATCATCTTTGATTTTCCTTAGATTAATTCTCAGAATAGAGTTTAATTCTTTTGGAAGATTTGACATTCAAGACTTCGATCCAAAGATGACTTTAGGAATTGGAATTATCAAGTAGACCATTCTCTTGGGTCTCTACCTTGTTCTTCGTTAGCCAATTATGTCCAATGAGAATCAGTACTAACTGTCTTGAACCGACTTTGGTTCATACTCGAGATAGTTATGTATACTAACCTCGAAGGTCGCCAAAGCTTTGCAAAGCCAAACAGAGCTTACTAAACCAATTCCTTCAAATCCTCAAAATAATTGAGGAATAATGCTTTGTCAAGCCATCAAGATACCCTCTAGATTTTCTATTTGATGGAGTTTAGATGATTCAAGTTTTGCAGTTTTAGTTCCAAGGTCTTGCAAGAAAGATACATGTTTCTAGGCATCATATCTTAGATCTTGCTAGGAACATTCTTGAATCACTTGTTCTCACCAAAGATTCAAAAGAAGATCTTTTACAGATCATTCTTTCATTCAGGTTATTATACTTGAATAGGCTTGACTTTACTTTTGGAGTTTAACTTGGTAAAATACCAAAATTCTTTACCCTCTTACTTATCCAAATTTATTGTACCATATAAAATTTGGCTATGCATTCTGTTAAGAAAAATGCATCTGCTTAAGAGGATAAAGGATAGCCTTTTTAAGGGTAAATGTCATGTTCATTCTATTCACCCTTTTGTTCATACAACTAGGTGTATTAAATTGGTTCAAGGAGTTACATTTCTACACCTCATAATGAACCTAAGACCTTAATCTAAATTTTCTTAAATTTAAGGCTTATCCTGATGTTTCCTATCGGATCTTGAGCCTATTTTCTCTCTGGCCACTAGAGAAAATTCTCAATGGGAGTTAGTTCTCACTGTCCCATACCAATGACTTCTTTCTCTAATCCGTAGAACCACATCCTCAATGTTTCCCTTTCTTTTTGTCCTTTTTTATGCCCTCTGATTATTTCCTATGAACATGAATCCCATCTTGGAATTCATTGGTATCATATTCATGAGAGCAAAGACTAAGGTTTCTAAATCTAATGCCAATTAATTCAAAGGTCTCTTTTGGTTGACCTTTAAACTTTCCTTCGTACCAAACTACAAAAGGGGTTTGATCTCTTTGACCAATGTAGGCCATTATGTTTATCAAACCATAAAGTTTTTGATATGTTTGACCAAGTTAGGTCACTTGGCTTTCTCGAAAATTCCTCTAGCTAATCTAACATGAGATAAGATCAAGTCTTTTCTCCTTTAGATCCCTTTTTCAATGATATTTACCCATGGGATTTTCTTGGGATCTTCAACTCATACCTTCATGAGTTGATATCCTTGCTTAAGTCTTCAACATCATGTTGATGTTCTTTAAACCATTAACTATTCTCCTTTTAGGGATCAACAATTATATGTCACCCTTTTGACTTAAGCGACTTGCCATGCTTGTCGATCCAAACTTTGGATCCATCTTTATCCATTCTCAAATACCCTACTCTAAATATGCTTCAAGTCTTTGGCTAGCTTACCTTATTTTACTTGCCAAATTAGAATTCTTTAATGAATGCCCTTCTTGCATATCTTGTTCTTACTTTGTTTGAGATTTAACTCAAACACATTTAGGTACTTGGACATCCAATGTACTCCTTAGCTTTCATGAAAGAGTTAAGGAATATCTTTTTCTTAGAAGTATCATATTGATGATACCTTTCTTGCCCCCTTTAAGGAGTTTCCATCCTCGAAAACTATAGGAAATTGATGTTCATTTAATTTCCTATCCAAATGGAAGGTTCATTTATGCTCAATCCTTGATTGAAAAAGCTCTCAAATATCCTTGAGCTTAAGCTTCCATTATCCTTAAGTTTAGTGTCCCATACCACTAAATCCACTTAAGTGATATTGTAAACCTAGACATCCCATACCATCCGGTTTACAATCTCACCTTTAGTGTAGACAATTTTATCTCTTACTCAAGGATTACTTACTAAGAAATTTTTGTCCATCTTAGGCTCACCATGGAGACTTAGTTCCTCAGAGTACCACCAAAATTTTTGTAAGTTGTACTCTTACCAAGTCTTCATTTGTTCTTGATAAGACTTTGAAGACTAAGCCTTCATATAACTATTTATTTTAATCTGGTATGATCAAAGTTATCTTTATTTATGTCATTTGATAATAGAGCTAGTATTCTCATACTAGATATTATCTATTGACATAAGTATGCATCTGTTTCAGGATGTAGTTAATCCTAAGCTTTGCTAAATGGTTACCTCTTTAACCATATTGGTAAATTGCTTCTTACTCATAGAGCACATTTTGGAGTAGAGGTTTTTTAGGGTATCTTACAACCCTTTAGTTTTCTTTTTCTCCAAAAGTACTCCTAAAGCAACTCTTTTAAAGTTCCAAGTGGATCATACCTCTTGTCAATAAAGAAAGAAACTTGTTCGGGAAGAAGTGAACACTTCAAAAGGGTGAAATGGTTCAACCATTTTTTCTTATGTCATTTTATGACATTCTCTTCCCCCCTTTAAGTGTGATCATTGTCCTCAATGATCAGACATTGAAGTTTTGAAGGCTTATGAACTTCTTAACATCTTTCATGATTATGAAAGATTAACTCATGATTGTGCATAGGGTTTCAAGTAAACTTCTAGTTTCTCTCTTGAATTCGAATTTTTATTACTAAATAAGAAGAGAAACATTGCTTGGTTTGTAGCCCTATTCCTTGGCATTGTTGATTTGCCATGGCTATTTATGGAACTTGAGAGTCCACATAAGTAAGACTAGAAAGCTTAAAGTTTGTGTATCTGTGTTGGCTTTTTGGATTAAGCCAACATATAAAAAGCATAAAAGTTAATGGACATTGATTCTCATAATGTCATCACACCATTAAACTTTTATGCTTTTGACTTCATATGAAGAAGTCATTTTTCTATCTTAAAACCTTAAACTTTTTGACCTTACTTCTCTCTCATGTCCCATCAACCCTTGGATATATGATTGAATATGTGTATACATAATGTATGCCAAGAACAAATACATCTTTATTGGAAGATGCTTAGCATGCATAAGGTCCAAGTAATGAACCCCTCCTTAAAGCATGCATGGAATTCACATTTAGAACTCCATTTAATGCAAGAATCTATGCTTAAAATATCACTTCATGCCATGATATACTATGATGAACTTCCTATGCTCAATATTTCATCATCTTTCTAAGGTAAGTCCATTCCATGCTAATGCAAAAACCTCTTTCCATTCAATTATGCATCTAATGCATCCTTTACATGAATCATTTTATGCATCATCCAATGTGCATTAGAGATTCCCGTAATGCATTTGAAATACATTCTTTCATGCATTCCTTTAGGCATGGAAAATAAATAAAATAAAGATTAACAAATTGGAAGTTGTACTTACCTCCATCATAGTTTCGTCCATCAAGTAATCCTTGCATGGTGAGGTACTTCGTACTAAAGCTTTAGTCATCATGAATTTCGAATCTTGAATATGCTTCTATAGGCATCTTTTTACTTACTTGTATGCCCACATATGCATTTAACCCTATAAAAACTCTAAGGGTACTCCAATGCATGCTTGCATTCATATATGGAATCCATGCGTAGTTACATTTATCTTCATAAATATTATATGAATGCCCAAGTACACATATGAAATGCTTTTATCCTTGGGTCATTACATATGAGATCACAATGAATGCCACCTTCATAGATAGAATGTGTCCTATGTATAATTCGACATATGCCACAAACATGTAGGGACTTATAAGATGGAAGGAAAATATTTAACTTAATAAGATGCTTTAATCCCATACACCCCTTCCAATTCCATGTCTTTGAAAATTAATTCCATGCTTCTACTATTCTTTTGTATGCTCAAATATGCACTCACCCTTGCAATAATTCTAAAGAAAGAATGTTGAAGTGCCTTTATTTGATGCTTCATTAAAAATAGAAGAAGTGACTCTTTCCAATTGTCAAAGAACAAAAAGATATTTAGCTTTAATTGATGCTTGACGTCTTCCTTTGTTCTACCTTTCTTCCTCTTCACTTCATGCAATGCTCCAAGCTTGTATTCTTCCTTGTAGAACTCTCGAGCATATGTTGAAGATCCTCGGATTTGCTCATGGATGCGAAAAGGTAATAAAAAACATGAAATGAATGTTTGGAGAGGAAGGTGCACGGGAGACACGTATATATCCCATAAGTAAGCAAAACAAAATAATTTTATCTACATAATATGTGCGAGCTACCATTGTTTATCACATAAGTTTTTTTGTTCATCCATGTATTAGATGTTCAAATGAATGGGAATGAACCATAAATCATAGGACAGACATAAAAAGTCACTTCTTAAGATGCATCATTACTTATCTCAAATTAGAGCAAAAAGAAAATTTAAATGCTCCCATGGCGCAACTCGTGAAACAGACAAAAAAAACTTTAGCTAAAAGAAATTCGATGCATTTGCATATATCCATGTACAAAGATTCATATCCCACATATCAAAAAAACAATGGCAAGATCACTATATATGGCGCATGGTTTCCTTTATATTTCGGACTCGAACGAACAGAGAGATTCTTACGTTGTTGTACATGACTATCCACATCATCAGACATAGGGCCTGGTCATTTATGCATCATGTGCAAGCTCTTTGAGGGGATTCATGGCCTCTAGTGGGGGGTCTAACGAATGATATTTGAAACTTAAAAGATCTGCACCACATTATAGAAATGAGATAGTCTAACTTACACGAACCTGCTCTGAATACCAATATTGTGAAATACAACTATTACTCATAAAACTAACTACCAAGACCACACTCCTAAGAGAGAGAGCACGTATCCACCTATCCAACTCCACCCATATATATACCTCTAGCCCAAGGGGGTGCATGTCCTTGAGATTGGTCAAGTGTCCAGCCAAGTGTCCCTCATGTGGACACTTTCCCAAGGGTGATCGCATGCCTTCTAATTTCCCAAGGTCTATCACATGCCTTCTAAATCAAATGATGATTCTTCTCTCATGTACACACAAGGTGGCTCCTAAAGAAGCTTCTCCCAAGACTAAGGTTTCCATACCTTAGGATAAATCAAGCCTAAGGTTCTAACCATTCAATTGGGAGCTTATATGAATAAATACCTCAAGGGTTAAAACCAAGGGTTTCACCCAAAGGTTCAAGGCACGTTCCAAGGGTAATTCAAGGGCTAGACCAAAGCAAACATACATCATATTATAACCTTTAGAATCCATATGTTTAACCTTCTAAACCCATGAATTATACAATAGGGGCTTAGTTATCTCAACATACATTTTTATGAACTTGTGGTGATAGTTGGTATGTCCTAGGAACTCTGAATTTCCTTGGCATTAACTAGTTTAGGCACATGTAATATTGCTCGGATTTTATCAAGATCGAGAGCCATACATTTTGCTAAGACTATATGACCTAGAAGTGTTGCTTCAGTCACCAAAAAGTGAAATTTATTTGGGTTGAGCTTTAGTTTGGCTTCCCTACAAGCACTAAAAACATGTTCCATTCGACAAAGATGACCAGTGAATTTTTCCATAGGAGTAGAGAATCTAGTTCGTGAAAAGGTGGAGAAGTCATCCATAAAGATTCTCAAGAGTGACAGAAAGATTGAGTAGACCACTCGATTGAAAGAAGTAGAAGCATTGCATAATCCAAAATCCATCTTTGTATATACTTACATACCCCAAGGTGTTATAAATGTGGTTTTTGCTCACTCATTTGGATGGATGAACACTTGGTTGTATCCAGTAAATTCATCCATGAAACTATATAAGAAATGACCACTCACATCTTCCAAAAATTGTTTTGAAAATGGGGTTGGAAACCCATCTGGAATCATAACCTTATTGAGAGCCCCAGAATCAACACAAACACAAATCTTATTGGATTGCTTCTTTTGTATTGTCACTATTGATGATAACCATTCTGAATGCTCCACTGGAACAATGATCCTTGCCTCCTCTAGCTTTTCTATTTCTTTTTTGATCGCTTCTACATACTTTGGATTAAGACAATAAATCCTTCCTCTTACTCATTTAGCACCATTAATGAAAGGAATAGAATGCTCTCCAGGATGGATAGGAATTCCTTCTAACTCATGGTAACTCCATGCAAACACATCTTTGAAGTTTTCATGAAAGTGGTTACCTGATGTGGCAATGACAGGTGATCCCAAGGCCATGTTGCAAGCAAAATCGGTTGTGAATGTTCTTCACTACCAAGGTTGAGTTTCCTTACAAGTTGAGATGCCATGGTTGGTTCTTCATTTTTGTACTCAAAAATGTGTTGTGGATAGGCCGGATATTCCTTTATGTTAACCTTTGATTCCTTTTCTTGCATCCATAATGGTGAAAGCTCTTTTGTCCACTGTATATCGAATGGTATAGGTAAATCATTTATTGATATGTTTTTTCTTTTCCAATTCCCCTCCTAAATTCCATGACTAGTTCTCCAAGGCCAATAGTTTCTACCTATTCACAGTTCTCTTCACAAATAGATACACCATAACATGGATAGGATGAGTGGGTAGCATCCATCCATTCCAAAAAATCTTGATCATCCTTTAATTCAATTTCATTACACACTTCCACAATAGAAATATGTCATTCTTCAAGAATAGTGAAAGAATGAGCATTACCTCCATGAGATCCTCTTTGATCTAAATGTAGTTGCTTTTGTACTTTCCCTGGTAGGTTAACGAGAATGGTATGATTTCCCCAATCATGCATGGCTTGGATGTGCCTTAGCAATGGCCTCCCTATGAGTAGAGGAAAACCTCCATTGACATGTGGTAGATTTAGCACCACAAAATCTAAAGAGAAGGCCAATACGTCCATTTGTATAGGTACCTTTTCTACAATACCAAGAGGTTTAACTCGACTTTGGTTAGCAAAGGTTATTGTGAACTTTGCTTCACCTAAAATTTGGAGTCCTAGTAATTTCAGGGTAAAATCTGGCATGAGATCTATGTCTGAACCTCCATCAATTATTACTCCATTTATATATTCCTTCCATATATAGTGACCAATAGACATGGACTCCTAAAGTCAATAACAAAGTTTGTTGATACCTTTGTGAAGTTATCTGAAATTGAAACTTTCATGAGATTCATTGGACTTTGCCTCCTATTTATTACAAGCATTGTTGGAGGAGACAATGTCTCTATGATCCCTACAACTTCACTTCTAAATCTTTCATCCAATCTTTATAGATCCTACAATGACACCTGCTGGAAGGTGTTCTTTAATATCTCCTCAGTTTTGATGATTCATACGTGAATCTTTTTCTTATAGGATCCTTGCCTCTACTTTCTTTCTCTGAGCTCTAGTTTACACCCTTGGTTCTATTTATTGCAATGCAACCAATTTAGCTTCTGGACTTGGGTTGAAAGATGGGTTGTTGTTGAATTCTTGATTTTCTTCTTCTCTCTGTTGTGAAAGAGGTTTAAACTCTGAAGCATAGCTTGGGGTCTCCTTCTCTAGACCATAGTTGAGCAAGGAAACACCTCCATGAAGTTGAGTAGGATCATTTGCATGAATTGGGAGAAACTAGGGAAATGGTTCGACTTCAAAAAGTCATCCATTTTCTTGAATTGGGCTCATATCGGGAAATAAGGCGACTTCAAAAAGTAGTCCATTTTTTAGACATTTTTCATCAACTTCTTTAGGTGGACCATTTTTTAAATAATGGGCAACTTCAAGTTGACCATTTTTCAAAAATTGGTCAACTTTATAAGCATGGACATTTTTAAAACATTGGTCAAAATTTTTATTCACTTGCCCATTTTTTGAGTCCACCTCATTCACTTGACCACTTTTAAAAAATGGACCACTTATACTAACTTCATCATTCTTTTAAAATGGGTCAACTTCATTAGCTAGTCCAAATTGCCAAGGAGCAAAGGTTGTGAACTACCAAGGCAATTCTAAGTATTGTTCTCTTCTCTTTCACTTGAATGGATTGCTTGGTACTTCCGCTTATTGATAAAGATAACATTGACTTGGTAGGATGGAGCTTAATGACTTGTAGAAGCCTTTCGCTTTGGATACTCCTTCGAATAATGATCCATTATATCAAGGCAATACCTTCAAGGTGGAGACCCTTCTAGGGGGGAGCATTTTCCTTGAAAGCACCCATATTCTCTGCATCTATAGCATGTTACAGGATGAGTTGGTCTTCTAAATGGAGGTTTCCTTTCATTACAAGAGTTTACATGAGTAGTGGTATGCATGGTTTCCACTTGAAATCTTGGATTTGGTAATAGGGGCTAATTTATAGGTACACTTGGTGACATCCAATTCGCTTGCATACCTTTTAGAAAATAGCAATCCCTTGCATCATGACCTGGTTTTTCACAAAATTAACTCACCAACCTCTCCGGATAATCTTGAGAAGAGTGTCCTGATTTTTTTCATATTGTGCACCAAATAGATGTTTTTACCATTTTTTGCATTCTAAGCTCCTCGAATTCTTGTCGCAATAGAGCTAGCACTTCATCTTTTCTTGCCAAGCAGCCTTTTCCTCTTGTAAGGCTTTTTGTAACTTCAAGGCTTCTAACTCTCTTCTTAGTTGTGTGAGAGGATCATATGTGAATTTAGTCGTACCTTCATGTTCTCTGAATGGGAGTCTTGCTACTTTAATCCTTGAGGTTGCGGCTCCAAATTCTTCCAAGAATGCATCAGCTTGTAGTAACTCTCTAAGCTTTTGCTGAGAAGTTTTTGGTAGAGCCTTCTCTACCCATGTCTTGACTAGAAAATCCCAGATTGTGATGAAGATGAGAAAATAACGACTTCACTCTTGTCATCAATTCAAAGAATACCACTCCCTTTTGTAGTTTAAGATTTTCCAATTGATCAAGAGTGTGCTCAGTGGAGTTACCTGGGGTAAACCTAGTTGCAAAGGCAATTTTAGGAGCATCCCAAGAGGTGAAGTTTCCTTCATTGTATTGATTGTCCCATCGATCTATGAGCCCTTCAAGAGTGGCCAAAAACAAGGCAAGGAAGCACCTTATCGCTGATGTAAACCCCTAATCTAACATAGGGACAAGAACATTTTGACATGATTGTTTGTATCCTCATGGGGAACAACCTTGAAGGAAGGAAATTTGATGTTGATCCAAGAGAGCAAGTTAGTAAAATTGTCCCCCATCATTGTGGGTTGTGGTCCTTGGTCGTCTCCCATGTCTCTTGAAGGGGGCATTGAGTGTTGATGCAATACGTCTTGTGATGATGATGCATCGAAGAGTGGAAATGGACGTGGTGGAGCTCTACGAGGGATGTAATGTAAAACTTTTTGTTGATAACTCTTTATGGGAGTTTTTATGGCACTAAGAGATCCTTCCTTATTGTTGGAGTGAGTATGAGTCATAGACTATCACTCTAACACTCTTCATCAACTTTGTTCTTCTAAGGGCTGAACTTCTAACTTAGAAATTTACACAAGTTAGGGAATTAGTGAAATGGGAAATTAGGAAACTTAGGAAATTCATGAAATGGGAAATTAGGCAACCTAGGAGATTGAGAACTCTGCCTCCTTCTTGAACTGATAAGCTTGATCCTCTTTTCTTCATCTTATTCCTCTTTTCTTCTTTCTGCTTCTCATCTTGCTCGAAGTCGAGGTAACTTTTCTTGTACATCTCTAAAAGCAAAACATCAAATACATTATTTAAGGGGCATATCAGAGTACCCCGCTAGAGATAGGTGGGCAAGTGCTCGTTTTTCTCGCACAAAAGCAATAAATCTTTTTTGTTAGAATTCTTTGATACTAGTGAATTATTAGATGGTGATACACCATGACTGATTCTCCATTTCAAGGTCTCCATGAAGATACCCTCTCGATAGAAAAACGAGCTTTGGATGTTGCACATAGTACTCCCATAGGGCCTACAAAATATGCAAAAAACTTACAATACGCAAAGAGCATGAACACAAATTTCTTAGATGTTACAAATGCAGTCAAGCTTATAGTCTGTGGCTAACCAAGCCACTATATGTTTTATTAAAGAACATATACAAAAGTGTCCAGCCACCATTTGGCCTTTCACATGAACACTAATAATAACACAACCATCTCCTATCTATCAAGGGTGTGACTCAACCTTCTCCTACTTATCACTTTATTACATTCTTCCCCCCTTTGCTGATCATTGTTCTCAATGTTCTCTTGTGTCCCTCTAGCCTTTGTGATTAGCTCCTGAACTCCTTAGGCACCCTTGAATTGATGTCCTAATGCTTGCACAATCTCTTCAACATTCTTGTTCTCAAGCTTGGTCTCTTGAACCCTTGATCTCAACCTTGGGTGAACCCTTGCTCTCAAAATTGGTGTCTTGAACCTTGCCTTTCTACTTCTTTGCCACTTGCCTATGGACTTGCCTTGTTCGCAACCTTGGTGCCTTGAGCCCTTATTCTCAACCTCTGTATCTTGAACCTGGTTTTCATCCATCTCAAGTATGTTGGATGTTGCAACTAGTGCTTCCATTGAAAGTTCATTCTAAGAGATTTCCAAGGGTACCTTAGACATCTAAATCTGACCTACAGATTGGGAGATACACTCTAATCTTTGTTGGGCCAATTTTGAATGCACCATCCACACCTTCCATCGACCTTGCCTAAGCCTACTTCTTAGGCTCTAACACCAATTGTGGAAATTGAGCTTATGATCTACTGGCTAGGAGTGTGATGGGATAACCACTTGCCCCAAAAGCCATGTTTGAGTATTACATCCTAATCCTCCCTCTTAGGTACAGTTCAACCATCTCATGCTTGTCATTTCTTGACTCTAACACTATCTTCCCCTTCTAGAGATCATTTTCTTCAATCCTTCAACCCTTCACCTTGCCAAAGTCTCCTTCCTAGGCTCTAATACCAATGTAATGAACTATAGAAGGTTTGCAATCACAAATTCTCGGTTAGGAGTGTGATGGGCTAACCACTTGCCCCAAAAGTCATGGTTGATGATGACTTCCTAATCCTTCCTCTTAGGGTTTAATTCAACCATATCTTTCCTATCAAGGGTGTGGTTCAACCATCTTCTACCTATCATTTTATTACACAGTTCCAAGGAATCATGAAAACTTTGTTTTTAGAAATCATCAATGAACATAACAAAGTATATGTAACCTTGAATAGAATATGTTCTCATCGGACCATTCACATCTGAATGTATGATCTTCAACTTCCTTGCGGATGTGATGTATCCATGCTTCTTGAGAGGTATTTTGTGAAGTTTTCCTTTAAGGCATCCTTCACATGATGCTACATCATCTGGTAAAGCAAAAGTAGTCAAAATCTCCACCATACCTTGATCTTTGATATGTTTGAGAGTTGTGTAACTGATATGGCCAAATCTAGCATGCCATAACTTCATGTTCTCCTTAAGTGTAGTAGTCCTAGCAACATGTGACTAATTTTGGATAACACAAACATGCCACTTCTATTTTCACCTAGAAGTAGACAATGCTCCTCATCAGGTGAGAGGATCTCACATGAATCTTTCTCAAAGGAAACTTTATAACCATCTGACAAGAAAGTAGATATGGAGAGAAAATTCTTCTTCATGTCTAGAACATAAAGAACATTAGAAATTATGAAATTTCCACTTGCTCTTGACTTAAGGTTCACTTCTCCAACACTACAACGTTCGAATCATGACTATCTTCAATGGTCACTCTTCTACCTGAAGCATTAGAAAGGGAAGAAAATACCTTTATGCAACTTTTCATATGCTTAGTAGCTCCAGAATCAAAAATACAGGCATTATGTGAGATTGCATTTAATGTTGCCTAATCAAAAGCTACTTCTTCAATAGTAACACATGCATATGAATCTACCTTTGAAGATTTAGGTTTTGGATCATCTTCAGCACTATTACCTGGTGCTTTCTTCTTCTCATTGAAAATCCTTATTTTGCATTCTGTTATAAAATGACCTAGTTTCTTATAGTAATGGCATACTCCGTTCTTTGAATCAGATGTAGTCGAAGACTTTTCTTTGGGTGTAGAGGAAGCATTAGGAAAAGGACTAGAAAACTTAGGATAGAAGATTTACTTTCCTTCTTGGATTCCTGACTCTTCTTCTCCTTCTTTGTCTTTCCCTTCAATGATGATAACATGGCTTCATCATTCTCTTCCATACCCTTTTGTTGATCTTCATCTTGAAGTAACAAGAATTGTAGCTCTTCAAATGAAAGTTCTCTGCCTCTTATAGAGAGAGATAAAGAAGTAACAAAAGCATGATATGTAGATGGAAGTGAGTAAAGATGTGTGGTTACCATCTCTTCATCTGAAATGTTGACTCCAACATTGAGTAACGGATCTCCTACATAGGACCACAAACATCACCATGAACAAGCTTCAATTTATGAGTAGCTTGAATTGGACCATCTTTAGGGAAGGAAGAACGTTGCATTTGGATGAAGATAAAGCCTTCACAAACATGTTTATAAGGTGCCTCAAGTTTGGCCAAAGAGGACACCATTTCAGATTTCTTCAAGCATAGCAAACTAGCATAATTTAGATGACCAAAGCATGCATGCCAAAGCTTTGCAACTAAGATAGCTCGAGAATCTTGAATTGCACATGCTGAATCATTCACAGATTTTGCATAATCTGTGAGCTTATACAGCCCATGACATAAAATGCCAAATGCAATAATAACCTCACCAGTTGATCGATCATGAATTATACATCGGTCATCAACAAATTTGACAACCATGCTAATCTTGGATAATCTTGAAACTAACAACATATTTTTCTTGATCCCCAGCACAAACAAAGGATCTGACAATGTGAAAGAACTACCATCAGCAATACTTAGAATGATCTTATGGACTCCCATTATAGGATAAGAGGAGTTATCAGTGCATGCGATAGTATTTGCTATAGGAGCAAGCTCAAGTGAAGTGAAGAAGCTACTCTACAAGGTAATGTGTTTGATTTCCCCACTATCAAAGTACCAAACATCTGATTCCACGAGAGACATACATTGATCATGAAAAGATGGGTCATAGCTACATATAGTGGTAAATGACCATTCTTCATTTTGCACAAGATTAGCAAATTTATAGCATTCTAGAGTGTTGAAGAACAACAAGTTGCTTCACATAACGCTTGTTTCCAATTGATTTTAGCAACATGATTTTCCCCAAGGCCCACCAGATGGCCATCGACTTAGGGCAAGAATCAGAGAGGTGTGTCGCCAACTTTAGTAGCCCTCTTAAAGAATGGTTGATCAAAAAATCTCTTTACCTATTAGGCAAAAGAATTTCCAATTGTAAGAAGCCTCAACCTTTTAGACATCATAGAGTGTTTTTCCTTGAGAACAAGAAGATTAAGTGGGCCCCCCCATCATGAGGACAAAAGAGTTATCAACCTTCTTTGTAATGTCTTCTAGCAAGATTCAACCAACCCCTCCTTTGTGGGATTTGGGGTTCCCATAGTGCTAGACCTGTTCATTTGTATAATTTTTCTTTCTATTAATTCAGGTTGAGGAGAGTGAGCTATTATCGAACTTCCTTTTGGCAAAAAAAACCATTAACAGACTTTGATTTCGGGGTAGAGGTCTCTGCAACAACTATTCCAGCATCTTTCTTCTTTGTCTCTTTTGCAATCAATTTTGGACAAATCTTTGTGACATTGTCATTTCCTTTATAGTATCTGCAAAACTGTTTTTTTTTCTCATCTTTGTCTTCCTTCTTCGACTGTGCGACATTAGCAAATTTCTCCTTACTAGTAGATGAGCTCCATTTACCTTTGCGCTTCCAACTAGCTAAGAAAGCTTGACCTGCAACACACATGATGGACATGTTCTGTGTGGACTGGTCTTCCCACAAAAAAACAAAGACTAACTCCTCAGATGTTAAGGTATTTGGATTTCCTTTCATCATCAATCGAAGAGTAGAAGCAAAAACTCATATGAATTCAGAAGATCATTAAGAACAGTCTCCACAACTAAACTATCTAGTAAGACTTCATCAATAGAAATCAATTGCTCCTTCAAATTTTTAATCTTTGTCGAAAATTTTCCATGGAATATCCTTCATTCATATGCTCACTCTCCAATTTTTTTCGAAGGTAAGCAACACAAGCCCCATTTCTTGCCTTGTATAACGTTGTAAGTGTATCCCAAGCATCCTTTGTTGTCTTGCAAGAGTGAGTATGAGGGATAATGGCACGTTTGACAGACAAAGATATCAATGCATGTGCATGAGCATCTACGTCACCCCAATGAAATTTCTTTATAGTAGGTGTAACAAGAATTAAAGCACAAATAGGAATCTGAAGATCATCATCTTCAACACCATCTACATCACCTTCAATAACAGTATTCATAGATGTAGCATGGCATTTTTCAAAACCTTGTATAGTGCCATCCAACTTGTCCTCAACAACCAATTTACAGAATAGATCATTGCTTTCATATGGCCACTAACAAAATACCCTGATGCAAAAAAAAAATGATTGTATCTCAAATAGTTGAACAAAATATCATGTCAAGCTCTGCTAAACAGACTTTGAGGTGCTTGTACTAGCAAACTAAAACATGCATATATGTCCAGCACAAAAGGACAAAATTACCTACAGGGACACTACAATAGTGCTTTTTGGAGACCAAAACAAGCTCATATCAAAATTTCAATGCCACATAGTGAAGTTGTTTTGAGCTTCTAATCACCTTGAGTATGCTAACCAATTTTTGTGTGACTTTGAAACTATCACTAGAGGGGTGTTGAAAACACCCTAGATGAAGTGATGACCTGCTCTGATACCAATTATTGGTGTTTGAGGCCTGTAGAAGCACACGAACAGCACAAACATCACAAGGAAGAAGAAGAAGCTTGAAGCACAACACAATAATATATGTATTACCAAGTGAATGTACAAGAATAAGTAACTTATTATGATTATAGGCATATATACAAGTCGAGGGGAAAAAACCTCTTAAAGAGGGAAAAAAGTGAGCTAACAGTTTAAGTGTGTTCACACACATCACTACCAAAATATATCAACAAATAGATAAGTAAATGTAGTTTTGCATGTATTCTGAGGTCAATGGTCATGTAATAAATAGTTATCTAAAGTTTCCACTCACAAAGCAAAGAACAAATATGTAGGAATGGTTGTTCCAAACACTTCTAGTTCTAAAATTGTGTGTAACCATGTGCATAATGAAGAATGGGGTTCTAATACATAATAGTTATGATTGATCATCTCATGATCACTATGTGTTTTTAATGAAATCCAACCATACATACTTTATCTAGATTTTGATCTTGTATGCATGAAAAATTTTGGTATGGTGTCCTTTTTTAATAGACTTGAGGCACCTTCTAAACATGTATATGAGGGTTTTATTTTGGGTAAGATGAAGTGAATTTCTTTTTAAAGATATTATAGTGAGATCTAAGCATAAACTCTATCTCGTTCATCATGATGTTTGTGGCCCTATCAAGGAACCATATTTTGGTAATTACCTATAACATTTCACTTTTATAAATGCTTTTTCTAGGCATGCATGGGTCTATTGTGGAAAATATTTCAATATACAAAAATAG
>CM035406.1:106167246-106214746 GCA_020310875.1 Ceratopteris richardii
CATACATACATACATGCATGCATACACACACATACACACCCACATACACATATACACACATACACAAACTCACATATACACTTACATACACATACACACACATATATGTACTTACATATACATACACACATATAGATACAGTCACATATACACACATACAGACACTCACATATACACCTACATACACATACACACACATATACTTGCTTACATACACATACATACATACATATAGATACACACATATACACACATGCATATACACATACGCATGCATACACATACATATGCACACACACACATACATATACATACATATACATACATATACATACATATACATACATATACATACATATACATACATATACATACATGTACATACATATACATATATGCACATCAAGTGGCATGCATACCCGCCCCATACACACATACGTACACACGCATATATATGTATGCATGCATACACAATGCACACATACACATGCATACACATATACATATCCATACACATATATATATACACACAGATACATATACATGCATACATATGTACACGTACACATATTGATTTCTAACCCATTTTGTTTTATATGTACAGATATTATGGATCCTGGTAAAGAGAGAAAGGTGAAACTCACTCTCATAAAAAGTCTTATGAGAGCAAGAGTTCCGCCTGATACCTTAGGTATTGTCATGCACGAGTACTCAGAGATGCATGATGATGAGTTGAATTTTATGATCGAGATGCTTACCCAGCGACCAGAGTAGGACTCTTCTACAGCTCCACATGCAAGAAGAGAAATGTCTGCTCATAGGTATGTTTTTTTTCACAAATTTTTTTAAATCATATTATAAAACATATTTTTATTTATTTTTATATATCTATTTTCAGGCCACCTATACCACCTCTAGGTCATGAGAGCAAGGCACAGGTGCCTATGAGGACATGCATAGGCACCCTAGGGCTGGAGTGCGATATAGAGCCAAAGGGCAATATAGTGTATATAGGGAATGGATTGATGTTCAAGAGAAGAATGTGAGCATTATGCGACTCCTACCTGCACCTTGTCCACCTGTAGTGAAAGTAAGTATAAGTTTTACATATAAATTGAAATAAGCATCTTATGTTTTATTTACATGATTTTTTTTATTTTTGTAGTGAGCATGATGAGAGGGATAAAAAATATGTACTTAGTTCACTTGAGACAGAATTTGGGACTGGGTGGTCGCATAAGTGGTGTCTAAAAGAGATGCGAACACTTACGGATCATCGTCATATATACACACACATATATATGTGTAACTATATATATATATACACACACACACACATATATACACATATATTTACATATATATTTAAACACATATATACACATATATACACACACACACATATATACACATATATTTACATATATATTTATACACATATTTATACACATATATACACATATATACACATATATATATGTGTACCTATATATATATATACACACACACACATATATACACATATATTTATACACATATTTATATAGACACACATATATACACAAACGTACACGCACATCATGTCACATGCATACATTTGTATGTGTGTATGTATATATATGTGCATATCTGTATGTGTGTTTGTGTATGTGTGTATGTATGTATATGTATGAGAGAGAGAAAGGAGTGTGGCGGTGTTGAAGATAAATGTACAAGCTCATTTTCACATGAGCTATGCTTGGATAAATTTACCAAATATAGAGATAAAGGAAAAGAAGAAAAAAGAAAATAAAGAAAATAAAAATCTAGTCAAAATTCATGATGAGTGAAAGATATAATATCTGCCTTGTAGTAAGTGGCATGTAGTGGGCAATCAAATGAAAGTGGTGAGTTAAGAAGGAGGCACAAACTTCTTCACATGCTCATTGGTTATAAAAGTGGAGTGGGAGCACGTTCTAAACAAGGATAGAAAGATGCAAGAGCTCCCAATAGTCGGATCTGGTCTTTTTGTCATTTTGTCTTCCCATAGACTCCTTCCAGTTGCACGTCATTTTGTACACAGGTCTGTTGTGAGGCTCATATCTCCTTGTATATATAACCATTTCATTCGAAAGCTCATCTTGTGTACTTTCTTTGTCTCAAATATCTTCTTCAAAGCTTATATATTCTGTGAGATATCAGTCAAAGAGGTAAGTCCAGTTTTTTAGCATACTGTGTCGACAGGTAGTCTATCTTGGTCAATTAAATTTCCCAACCAAAACATATCCAGATTGCTTGGTTTTTAGCTTGTTGGAAAGCTCTTTGCATGTACTTTTTCTCTACCAAATATGTCATTCAAAAGATTATTGTGTGAGATATCTATCGGAGAGTGAAGTCCAGTTTTCTAGTATACTTGTGTGTGTGGTTTATTTTGGTCAATTGATTTTCCTAACCAAAGGTCATCCAAATTACTTGATTTTTATCTTGTTGGAAATCTATTTGTGTGTACTCTCTCTATCTCAAATATCTTCCTCAAAGGATATATATTCAGGGAGTTATCAGTCCGAGAGTGAAGTTCAATTCTTCAGCATACTTGTGTGGACAAGTAGTTCATCTTTGTCAGTTGCATTTCATAATCAAAACTCCTCCAAATTAAGTTATTTATAGTTTGTTAGAAATCTCTCTTTGTCTAATTTGATTGAATAAAGGCACAAGTCCATTTGAGTTTTTTATTGAGAGCAGCAAGCTATTTAGGGTGCAGCTATTTGTCCAAATGCTCAACGTACAAGGGTTCACTACATGTTTTCGTTGCGCATAGGAGAACTCATTCTCCACAGTTGGTATCAGAGCAAACTTGGTGTTGAAGCTTCAACAATAGAGTTGGAGTTAAAGCAAAGAAAAAGAGGGGCTATAAAACAAGGAGGAGCTTCACATACAAAAGATTCGAGGTAAATCTCAAAGTTTTTTATAGTCTTCAATGGTTGACTTGGGTCAGCAAGTAGAGAAATTGGATAAGGATAACTATCTCGTGTGGAAGTTTAGAATGATCAACTACCTAATGGGAAAAGGCTTGTGGGGTATTGTGAGCGGCGATGATGCTAAACCTCAAATCAATCAAGCTACAGCCACTAAAGTCCAAAGGAGGCAAGCAAAAGAATGGGACGAGAGGAATAGGAGAGCCATGTTCCTCATTTCACAAGTCATTACTAATGCCATGGTAGGGCATATTCAACATCTAGAGAAAGCTAAGGATGCTTGGGAAGTTCTAAGGATGCTTGGGAAGTTCTTGAAAGGATGTATTCAACAAATACCAAAGGTAGGAAACTTCGACTCAAGAATGAGTTGAACACAATCAAGAAAAGTTCGAGTCAATCCATAGCTGAATATACTTTGAAGGTTAAGGAGCTAAGTGATGATTTAGCTTCTATTGGCACAACAGTTGAAGACAAAGATCTTGTGTGTTATACTCTCAATGGATTGAGAGAAGATGAAATATGGAAGCCTTTTATAACTTCCATTAACTTGAAAGATGCATATCCATGTTTTGAACAACTAATCCCTCATCCTGTCATAGAAGAGCTTAGCTTTGGTGGCCCCAAAGGAAAGGACAGCCACAACCAAATGTTATATGCGGGTTGAGGTAAAGGAAGGAACTCAAGAGGAAAAGGAAGAGCTCACAACAACTCCAATTACAATCAAAAAAATTCAGAAGACAACAAGGATGCATCAAATGCCAACACACAAGGAAGAGGTCGAGGTAGAAGTAGAGGAAGAGGCCGAGGCTCCTACAATTCTCATAAAGGTATAACATGTTATCATTGTGGTAAAGTAGGACACTATGCTAGTGATTATTGGTTGAAGAATGGAAGACCAAATGGAGGCAATCAAAAGAGCCAAAGCAACTATGCAAGCAGCTCAAGTGAAGGAAGCAAGGACACACTACTTGCAATGAGGCATGAGCATAGAAGCTCTTGTGAAGATGAAAAAAAATGGTACATTGATTCAGGTTGTAGTAACCATATGTCATGCCAACAAAGTTTGTTCACTAATCTATAGGTACCAAGTGGAAGAGGATGCTCAACACATGATTGAACATATTGGAGATATAAAGCTTGGAGATATAAGTAGAGGAAAGATACTATCTAATGTTCTTCATGTTCCTACAATTTCAAAGAATTTGGTTTCAATATGACAAATGGTAGAGAAGGGTTATCATGTCATATTCAATGAGAATGAGAGCTTCATAAAGAATCCAAAGGAAGGCTTCAAGGTCATTTCTCGAGGTAGAAGAGAAGGAAGGATGTTCACTTTGGATGTCCAACATCCACATGGAAAGGTCATGTACATTCAATGTGGGAACAATAAGATTTTAGAGCTGGACTTATGGCACAAAAGAATAGGACATATCAACATTCCAAAGCTGAAGGACATGAGAAAACATGAAGTGGTAAGAGGTCTTCCAAAATTTAATAGCATTGGACTACATGAGTTATGTGAAGCTTGTCAATTAGAAAAGCAAATGAGGCAACCATTCAAGAGGAGCAAGTATGTGGCCCCAAATGTCTTGGACTTGATACATACGGATGTATGGGGACCAACCCAAGAGGCATCAATGGTTGGTAATAGATTTTTTGTCACCTTCATTGATGATCACTCAAGAAAGGTATGGATGTTTTGTATGAAGCAAAAATCAGAGGTGTTTTCTATATTCAAAAGATTCAAAGTTGAATTTGAAAAAGAAACAGGAAGGTCTATCAAAACCTTAAGGTCCAAAGGTGGAGGAGAATACTTCTCCAAAGAATTTTCAAATTTTCTACAAGAGAATGGCATCAAAATGCAGTTGTAGGTATACACCACAACAAAATGGAGTAGCTAAGAGGAAAAATAGGCAAATTGTTGAGATTGCAAGATGCATGCTCAACCAAATGAAGGTACCATTGTTCTATTGGTCTGAAGCTACCACAACCGCCATTTACTTGATGAATGGGTGCACAACATCAAGAATACATCATTTGACTCTAGAGGAGGTATATTCCAGTAAGAAACCTGATCTTACACACCTCAAAGTGTTTGGATGTGTTTGCTTTGTTCACATTCCACAAGAAGTTAGAACAAAGATGGAACCAAGGCCTGAAAAATGCATTTTCATCAGCTACTCGATGAAGCAAAAAGGATACAAGTGTTACAACCCTAGAACAAAGGAAGTAAGAGTTTCGTGAGATGTGGTCTTTGATGAACTAAGACCATGGTATGAAGATAAAGGAAAGGAAAGGATTCTTTAAAAAGGTTGTGATGATTATGCATGAACGAATCAAAGATAAGTTCAACAATCAAGCACAAAGATTTCAGGTCCAGAGGCATCTACATCAAATGAAGAGTGTTCAAGATGGAGGGGAGCCATTCTTTGTCTCCAAATTCAGCTCATAGTAGAGCCGAAGAAGCAAGTGCTACTCCAAATAGTGAGATAGATGCAAGCGAAGAAGAATATCAAGAGGTAATCACTCCGAAGGTAAAGCTAAATAGGTTAAAGAAGCAACTTTCTAAAGGAAGTGAAAGAATATCTTGAAGAACAAGGTATCCAACTCAAAGGCTGAGTTATGATAGTTTCATGGTGAAACATTTTGCATACATGATGCAGGTTATCAAAGACAAAGAGCCTGAGACATATGAAGAAGCTTGCACACAAAAGGAATGGAAGCAAGCTATGAAAGAGGAGATCAAAGCTCTCAAAGATAATCACACATGGGAGCTAGTGCCAAAGAAAGAAGGTATGAAGATTGTTCCAAACAAATGGGTCTTTAAAGTAAAGACGAATGATGATGGTTCACTAGCTAGATATAAAGCTAGATTAGTTGCCAAAGGATTTAAAGAAACATAAGGCATAGATTATGATGAAGTTTTCAGCCCTATTGCAAAGATGGGAACAATCAGAACATTAATAGCAATTGGTGCTTCAAGGAGATGGCCATTATATCAACTCAACATCAAAAATGCTTTTCTCAATGGAGAACTATACAAAGAGGTATACATGATTCAACCAATTGGATTTGAAGATGAAAACCATCCAGACTTTGTTTGCAGGTTGAAAAAGGCACTTTATGGCTTGAAGCAAGCACCAAGAGCATGGAATCAAAGATTGGTAGAATATCTAACTAAGTGTGGATACAACCGAAGTAGTGCAGATCCTTCATTGTACATGAAGAAGGAAGAAAATAGAGAGGTATATATTTGCATATACGTCGATGACCTCATCATAACAGGAAATGATGTTATAGGGACTAAAGATATCAAAAGGAAGCTTTGTAAGGAGTTTAAAATTTCAGATCTTGCTGAAATATTTTTTAGGAATTGAAGTTGTTTATGGAAAAAGTGGCATCTACTTGATGCAAAGGAAGTACCTGTTGAATGTTCTTTTCAGATTTGGAATGAGTGAATGCAAACCACCCACTCAACCCATGGACACAAATACAAAGATTTGCTCAAATGATGGAGAACTATTGGAAGACGTAATGACATACAGAAGCATTGTAGGATCATTAATCTATGCAAACATTATAAGACCTGATTTATCTTATGTTGTTGGTGTACTTTCTCAGTTTATGCAAGCCCCAACAAGTGAACATTTAAATTCAGTTTGAAGCATTGAAGGAGATATTTAATATAGAGAAAATGCGAGATAAGCTTTCCAATGAGTGTTTAAACACAAGACATGGTTACATATACACTGAGATATGAGCTTCACAACAGAGCTATGTACAGAATGACGTGTGGTTGGAAGGAGTCTATGGGAAGACAAAATTACAAAATGACCAAATCTGACTATTGGGAGCTCTTGCCTCTTTCTCTCATTGTTTAGAACATGCTCCCACTTCATTTTTATAACCTATATATATATATATATATATATATATATATATATATATATATGTGTGTGTGTGTGTGTGTGTGTGTGTGTGTGTGTGTGTATATATATATATATATATATATATATATATATATATATATATATATATATATATATATATATATATATATATATATATATATATATATATATATATATATATGTGTGTGTGTGTGTGTGTGTGTGTGTGTGTGTGTGTATATGTATATGTATATATATATATATATATATATATATATATATATATATATATATATATATATATATATATATATATATATATATATATATATATATATATATATATGTGTGTGTGTGTGTGTGTGTGTGTGTGTGTGTGTGTGTGTGTGTGTATGTGTGTGTGTTTCCTGTACACATACATACATTCACATAATCATATATATACATATTTCACATATATATATATATATATATATATATATATATATATATATATATATATATTCAAAAACACTAATTTTGATATTAGGGTTTTACAAACCCTAATTTAGAAACCTTAATCCATCCTTTTTGCCATATGGTTGAAGTATATGTACACATTGCATCTATTCCTCCCACCACCTACTAGAGAGATGTCTCTCCTTCCGACCTTATGCCTCTATATATAACTAATCGAATCAATGAGGATCATAATATATATAAAGATACATACACATCATGTAGATAACATACATAAATATAAACTGATGGAGTAGATACATATGCATCACACATAAATGCCTATATGCACACATGTATACATATACATGCAAAGATATTTACATGTACACATTTACACATATACACATATACATATATACACATCACATATACATGCCTACATGCACACATGTATACTTATACATGCATACACAATTATAAACACACTTGCATATATTACACAAATGCATATGCATACATACACGTGTGCATACTAACACATGTTTACACATATCGCACACATGCACACACATACATATACATGAAACACACATATGTACATACTAACATATGTATACATATAATACACATGAATATACACACATATGCATACATAAATGACAAAAAGTTTCTCCTCAAGAATAAAGCTATATATAAAATTTTAGGCATACCCCCAAGCTTCATGTTCTAACTTAAAAGAACATGATTTCATCTCTCTAGTGGGATTCACCAATATTCTAGTTGAATAAAGAAGAATCTATTATCTGATATCCATACAAATGATTCAAGTTATTGATTGATAACTAGAGTAGGATTTAATATCTAAACTTTTCATATGTTTTATTATTTCAATCATTTTGGTAAGACATCAATATAGTTTTATCTTCATTATCCTTATTGATTTCATTTATTTCTTCTATTGTTAAATCTGTGTTCTCATGAATGACATCATCTATTGATGGATTAATATCAATTTTTGGTAATTCCTCTTCATCATCAGTAGAATCAGCATGTAGAGTATTATCCTCTTCATCAAGGTACAATGATTCGAATTTCTCTTTCAGATGTTGATGTATCAGTATCTGATGGTGAATCATCAAGAGGACTTTCTTCAATCTCTGTAACCATAAACTGTTCAAACAATGACCTAGCTCTAGGTTGAACATGAATGACTTGCCACCAAGGATGAGCATCAGGGTTTTTATAAAAAAATGCTTGTTCAATATGCCTAGGAAGAAGATATGGTTCTCTAGTAGATCACATTACCTTGGAAGAATCAATTGCCCAAAACCAAGATAATTCCTTTCTCAATGTGGAATTACTACCTTTATACTCGGCTCGAAACCATTCAACCTTCAAAATGACCTATCAAAATATATAAAAACAAAAAACCATTGTTAGGTGCTTAAAAAAACAATAAATCCGATCATAAAAATTATAAACTTTTTTCTACCTGTTTGAATGTACCAAATAATATTTCATAGATACCAACAACAGTTCCCAGGTAACCAAGTTCACCATCTGTAAGTTTCGTGTCTTTTGAGCTAGCACGTGATAGTTGCTTGAAAGAAGAAACAATGCTACAATCCTCTATTTTACATAAAGAATCAATAGCTTTGATTCTAATAGGTTGTTCAAAAGCCCACATATTAGTGAACATTTGAGCCTGCAAAAGATTAAATTATTAAAGAGAAACTAATACACATATATGAAAAAAAAATATTATTGAAATAAATTACCTTTTGTTCACAATCTATCATTAACTCACTGTCATTTTGATCCCAATCCTCAATAAAGTCTACCATGCCATCATCTTCATTGTTGTTGCACAAATCTTGTACTTTATCTTTTTTTGAATATAGGTATTTCAACCTTGCATATTCCACACGATCACTTTTGCATAGCCTCCTCATAGAAGCTTCTGATAAATGAGGTCATACTGGCAATTGTGAATGGTGTGGTGAATATCATCCACATCATACGTTCGAATCTACACACATGAATAAAAATCATTAGTATTCCATAAATGAATGAAAAGTAAACTTTAAACATAAAATTAAATATGTAAGTTATTTTGAAAAGAGATCGAAATTAGAGTTTTCCAATGCAACATGAGATAGGTGGATAGAAATTTTTCATCCTCTCTCTAGCTAAAAGGTGCTCTTGGAGGTCTATGCCATCCATAATTCACTAATAATTCATCACCAGCATGTAATGAAGTAATAGCATTGACAACTATGCATCTTGCTGCATCTCTACTCATGTATGGTGATTCATGACTATTTTCACGCTTCTCAAATGTGCAATTAATCCTTGAACTATTATGTAACTCTCAACTACTATTTATTAAACCTCCTATATTTCCATGTTTGTAATGTCTTCCATCAATATATGATATTTCATTTTCTACATGTGAAATCCCTCTACTAGTAAGGGATGCTACATTCAAGCATATTCCATAAGTACTCATGCTTTAAACATAACATGCAAGTCGATGCCAATCTCCCCATCCATATATACGACCACAAAATGACATAAGAGTGACTTCAGATTCCGGAGGCACATACAAATTATCTACAATAAAGAGATCATGACCAACAATAGTAATAGTGAATGGAGCAATCATATAGCGATTACCCCAAAAGTTAAAAACCTCTCCATCTAAGGGAAGTGGTCCTCTATTCCATCCTCCATATCTTCTTCTATCATATGTTTGTACTAGAGAACAATCATGAGCTAGAAATGGATAATCTCGAGCCATTTCAGTCTCTAAACTAGGAGGTAGAGGATTTCTAGAGACCTCTACTTGTAATTGATGAACAGCAAGTCCATGACATGTATGAGGTATATTAGCATTATGAGTATGAGAATTATTATCATATCATCATCCAGCAAATATTCCTGTATATGAACCATAATTTGATTTTGTATATGGTTTTACAATAAATTAATGACATTAATTTATAGAAAAAATACATACCCAAGCATTATCACGTTGACCAGGTGGTGGTGCACGCTCAAAAGTACCATACGCTGCGTCCTGTTCAACACATTCCAATCGTGGTCTTTGATACATGCCATAGCAAGACTTACACCAACATATAATATGCTCTTGATAGTAAAATTCATCATATTTCCTATCGGAGGACACATGTGAAGTAGTTGCATGGGTAGGAGGTGGTGGAGTGCCCTCTGATTAACCAGAATCTGATTATAACAAGAAAAAAACATATATCAATTATGTATCTATCAAATATATTTAAAATTAAAAGTTTGATATACTTACAGTATATAGTCCTTGCACGCTTAGGACATGGTGGTGGAGTTCCGTCTAATTGATCAAAATCTACAAATAATGGTATTAGATATTAATAATATGATTATTGACATAAACATTCACATATACACATTTACACATACACACATATTCACATATACACAAATACACATTCTTGTGGGATAAATACATGTATTTTGTATGAATGTGTGTATATGCATGCATGTGTATGTGTGTATGTATATATATTGATATGTATATGTGTGTTTATGTTATATGTATGTATATGTGTATATGTATGCATGTATGTATGTGTATATGTTTGCATGTATATGTGTATGTGGGTATGTGTATGTGTGTGTATGTATGTATGTATGTATGTATAAGTGTATGTGTGTATCAATATATGTTTATGTGTGCATGTATTTTGTATGTATGTATGCATGTATGTGTGTGTATGTATGTATAAGTGTATGTGTGTATGTATGCATGTATGTATGTTCATGTGTGTGTGTGTGTGTGTGTATATATATATATATATATATATATATATATATATATATATTTATATATATATATACATATATATGTATATATATATTTATTTATTTATTTATTTATTTATTTATTTATTTTATTTATTTAGTTATTTACCTATATTTTTACAATATAAATATAAATCAGTATATATATATGCAGTAAATATAAATATGTTTATAAATATATATACATTAATATAAATATGTATATAAATATCTATACAATATATATAAATATAAATATAAATATATATACACTAACTATAAATATAAATATATATATAGTAAATATAAATATATATAGTAAATATAAATATAAATATAAATATAAATATAAATATAAATATAAATATATATGCAATAAAAATAAATATAATTATATATACAATATAAATATAAATCAGTATATATTATATATATATATATATACAATAAATATATATATATATATATATGTGTGTGTGTGTGTGTGTATTTAGTATGTATGTATGTGTAAGTGTATGTATATGTGTATGTGCATGCTATATGTGTGTATGTATGTGTATGTATTCTGATTCTTTTTTTTTTTGTTTGAGATTAAAATAACAGGAGATATTGTATGGTGGAAAAAAATAAGAGGAGACCTAACATACCGTCTGAGATGTGGCAGTTTTTTCGTAGACAGCTACATCTTTAGGAGTCATTTCCTGAGCAGAAGGTATACAAATTAATAGTTTATATTTATAATTCTTATATGTTTCTTTAACTTTTTATATTTAATTTATGTATCTCTTTTCTATTTAAATAAATAGCTATTGCAAAGAAGAGAATTGATTCAGGTCACACATCTCACTTAGGCCAAATGAGCCATCATGGTTTTGTAGCTACATTTGTAAGCATAGGTGTTATTGTAAGTATATTTTTTATTTTAGTTAAAACACAAGAGACTAATTTTTTTTATTTCTTTCAATGCAGCAAAAGGATTATGGTCGATATCCTACGAATAATGAGATCAAGTATGTGACACATTTTGGATATAAGCATTTTAGTGAGTATATGCAAGATCATCATGATGCATTTGTGAGTATTATTAAATTTCATATAATTATTTTATTTTGTTGGATGTTTTGTATGTTTTACTTATTTATGTTTGTTATATGTAATATAGAAGTATTATGGAGAGGCAAATATGGATGAGGTGGAGAGACAGATACAGGAGGGACGATCTTGATCATCACAGAGTGCTCGCACCGCTACCCATGATGCCACTACAGATACATCAGATTATGTGGATGATCGTGATGATGATGATGATGATGATGATTAGGATTCTTGATTATGACATTGGATATGTATTTACATTGATATATATATATATATATATATATATATATATATATATATATATATATATATATATATATATATATATATATATATATATATATATATATATATATATATATATATATATATATATATATATATATATATATATATATATATATATATAGTTCATTCCAGTTATGTTTTGAATTGTCTATATGGTATTAAGTAATGAAAAGTTTTGCTCCATTGATTTTTATTATTGTTTATATTTAGCATGTGATTTATTACTTCAACTATATAATTCATTCATATTTATGTGTGCTTCTATGTGTATAAAATGTATATATGCACATATAGGTATATATCTATATTAAGTGTGTCTATATGCATGTATATGTGTGTATCTATGTATATATATATATATATATATATATATATATATATATATATATATATATATATATATATATATATATATATATATATATATATATATATATATATATATGTGCATGTATGTATGTGCATATGTATGTGTGTATATGCATGTATTTGCATGTGTATTTGTAAGTGTATATGTGTGTATATATATGTATGTGTGTATATGTATGTATGTGCATATGTGTGTACATATTTGCATGTATATGTGTGTATGTGTGTGTATATGTATCTATGTACATATGTATATGTGTATATGCATGTATGTGCATGTGTAAGTGTATATGCGTATGTATGTGTATGTGCATGTGCATGTGCATGTGTATGTGTGTGTATATGTATGTATGTGCATGTGCATGTGTAAGTGTATATGTGTATGTATGTGTATGTGGATGCATTTGTATATGTATGAAACATGCATGTGCATGTGGATGCATTTTCATTTGCATCCATATGTATATGCATGCATGTGAATGTACATGCATGTGGATGTGCATATACATGTATTTAAGTACGTGTTAAAGTGTGTATGTGTATGTATATATGCAATAATGCATGCATGCAAGTCTTTTTATGTGTTTGTAGAAATGTTTGTGCATATGCATGTGTATGTCTGTGTATATGTGTATATGTGTATGTGTGTGTATGTGCACATGTATGTGTGTGTATATATGTGTGTGTATGTGTATGTGTATATGTGTGAACGTGCATCTTCATGTATAATTGTATATGTGCATATCAGTAAGTATGAGTATGCTAACTAATGAAAATAACACAATTCAAATGATATACAAAGAATAGAAATCGTACTTACAATAGTTAGCAATATTTTTTGCTTGGTTAACTTCTTGAATAACCTGCAATAAAGAGAGAGAGAGAGAGAGAGAAAGAGAGACAATTCAAAGAGAGAAAGAGGTAGAAAGGAGAGAAATAGAAAGAGAGAGACAATGAGATAGAGATTAGACAAAACAAAAATTTAGCAAGCGATTGTTTTAGCTCGTAAGCATAGCATAATTGTGAACGTTGGAGAGCTCTTCGATCAAATGCATGTAGATGCTGATCGAAGAGCCTCCAATGTTTTTATTTTCTCGTCAAAAAGCCATCGTGTAACCAATGCTAAACCATCGTATATCCATCTCTAGATAGCATCACATAAGCGATGTTGATTATCATCACTTATGCGATGCAATTTAGCATCGCTTATGTGACGCTTGTTTATATTGTCACTTGAGCCATGCTCAATGTAACTATCACAATGCACATCGCTCCACACATCGATAAGAACATTGAAGTTTTCGTCATTTAACCTACATTGCGTGCTCGATGCTTGTTGTGATGCTTTATGCAATTATATAGTGATGAAATTGTGTCATGTTAACTCTGGTTATGTGCCTGTATTCCTTGTAGTGTTACTAGGATAGAGGATAGGATGCGAAATACCCTACATAATGTGCACCACTGTTAGAAATCTTGCTAGACATTCATGAGCTTCATGTTTATATCTTTAGGTAGTGATGTGTGTGAACACACTAGGACCGTCGGGGCACTTTTTTCCCTCTTTAGGAGGTTTTTTTCCCCTGGCTAGTATATATGCCTATTGCCCTAATGGGCTACTTATCTTTGTACATTCTCTAGTAATACATTCAGTATTGTGTGTTGTGCTCCAAGCTTCTTCTTCTTCCTTGTGTTGTTCATGTGCTTCTGCAGACGTCTAACTCCAACAATTGGTATCAGAGCAGGTCGTTGCTTCATCTAGGGTGCCATCGACACTCCTCCGGTTGCAGTCTCAGAATCGCACGAATTTTGGTGAGCATACTCAGCGTGTTCCCAAGATCAAAACGTCTTCGCTCTGTGGTGCCGCAATTGCGATCTGAGCTCGTTTTGCCCTCCGAATGCACTATCGTAGTGCTTGTGCAAACTATTTTGTCCTTTTGTGCCAAAGGTATATACCAATTTCTGTTTGCCAATATAAGCGTCTCGAAGTTTGCTACATGTCTAGCGGAATTTGTCTGGGCAATTCTGTTCAACTTTTTTAGATACAGTCAATTTTCTGAATCAAGGTATTTTAGTCACCGGCCATAGCTGAAAGCAGTGATGTATTCCGTATGTTGGCTATTGAGGATAAGTTGGATGGTACCAACTACCCGTTATGGGCTTATATGATGCGACATGTGTTGGTTGCAAAAGGACTATGGAACATTGTGCAGGGTGTCGAAAAACGTCCTATCACACCTGCAATTGTTACAATTGCAGATATTGAAGCTGATGTAGAAGGTGTCGAAGATGGTGATATTCTAAATATTCCTATTCGTGTTGCACTTTCTGTTGCACCTATTGCAGAGCAGATTTGTTGGGATGGCAGGGATGCCCAAGCACATGCATTGATAGCTTTGTCTGTCAAACGTGCCATTACTCCTCATATTCGCTCTTGCAGAACAGCTAAGGATGCTTGGGATACACTTAGCACATTGTACCAAGCTAGGAATGAGGCTCGTGTTGCTTACCTTCGAAAACAGTTGGAGAGTGAGCACATGAATGAAGGTGATTCTATGGACAATTTCCTAACAAAGATCAAAGTCAAGTTTACTGCGTAACAGTTTGCATTCTAGAAAATCTTTTCAACTCTCGGTGAACTCTTGAAATAACTCTGATTTGATCAGCACTGTCAAGCAATCATTGTGAAAGCATAAGTAATCTTCAACATGAAGTTTTTTTTTTTGAATCTTTTATTGCTAAATTCTGATGTGCAAGAGATGCAGTTAGAGTATTGCATAATTTGGATATATCAGTATCTTTCTTCGCAGTTTAGTGAATGCTACGAATTCAACTTAACTGATTGATCAAAATTTGGATTAGTGTCAGCGAAAGTAGTTGAATTAAATGTGTTCTTGTTTTTGTTTAGAAGAATTCCAATCAGAAGGTTTTTGGAAGAATAGTTTGCGGACGAACGTGGGTATAAGTTTTTTTTGTTTATGAAAACAACTCAATAGGCTTTGCGTAAAAAGTTTATTTAATCTTGATACTCAAATATACGTGGTCGCTTTCTATGTTAGAAAGCTATTTCACTATTGTTAGTCTATTGGATCATATCCATTTTTGACTCGGACCAGCAAACTTTCTTCATACAATATAAAGTTTGATGTACTATGTCAAAGATTTAGGCACACTCTTGTGTGATAATAAGTAGCTCCTTAAGTTTTATGAACATAGAATGAATGTTTGGGATACGTTAAGTGCTAAAGCAATTCATATGCTCTCTGATTGACGAACTCTTGAAAGTAAAAAATGATTAATTTAAAAGGTAATTTAATGATAAATTCTTGTTCTTCTCATTATGAAGATAACTACGCATGTCATTGATGTTAAACACACAACATTAGTTCTTTTATACAATCGAAACTCATTGAAAGAATATAGCTTATTTAATATCAATCAATTTGTTCATTAACAATAGTACAAAGCAGCAAGATTGGATTGCATCACGTAACTTTAAATTAAGTTGAACTGCAAGATGAGCTAAATTCAATTCATATATTGCATTAACTTTAGTGAAAACAAAAGGTTTTAGGTGAGATTCCAATACTAAACATGACACTTTAAACTAAGACTCTTGATGAGAAAATATGACTTGCAATTGCTCAACTAATAATCTCTTTGAGTGTTCATTGTACCTGAGCTTGCTCTAAGCACCCCGCGTGCGCCATTTTTCTGGAGATTGGCTTGATCCACTGACCGTCACTTTCGTGCCTACATTTGGTGAACCCGATGTGAAGAATCGGCGTCGCAGCTCAGGTGCATGATTTCTGAACCTCTTCCTCAAATCAATTCTAGGTAATGTTTGATGTGTGTATAAAATCATAGCTTGTCTTTCGTTTATGTGGTGCTCCTTTGATATTCAAGCGTGAGTCATGGGAAAAAAACAACATACAAACATGAAAAATATAAATCAATGTAACAAATCTTTTGAAATTAAATTACAAGAGCATAATTCCAAGAGTATTGTTATTGATGAAGCATATGTGAATGCATTGATGGATCAACACTTGAGAAAATGGGAAGATAAATTTATAGAAATGGAAGACAAGGCAAATGAAGTTATACAAAAGAAATTTAGAGTGATTTTGACTTTAAATGATACGATCAAATCTATGCTAGAGACTCTACAAGTATTAGGAATTAATCTTAGAACTTGGAAAGAGGAAATGAATGCTCAGATTCAAGAAATGAACCAAAAATATGAATTCTTATCCAAACAAATACAACAATTAGAGTTAGCTAAATGTGATCATGAAAAGTAAGAAATGAGCCAAAGTTTGTCTATACATCCTTCACCTATAACACATACTCATGATTTTAGAGAATCTGGCCGTAGATATTCATTAAGAACATCAAATAGGATTCAAATGAGACCTTTGTAGTGTTTTTGGTGCGATCAATATGGCCATGCATTTTGGACTTGTAGGTCGTACGAAGATGCACGAAGACGGAAACTAGTGGTTGAAAATAAGAGGAAAATTTGTAATTATCAAGATCTATCAACTTTAAATTTAAATCTAGGAAGGGGTGGAATGAAAGAACTACTAAAGGAGATTCAAACTAAACCTAATCCATGTGAAAGTAAAAAAGTATGGAAGCCTATCATACATATGAACATTCAAACAAAAGAAGAAATGAGGGAGAAGACATTAAACCGATAACAAGAGCTAATAGAAGAAATCAAAAGTAAAAAACTAAAGGAAGAAGATCAAAATCCGATTATGAAAGAGCAATTGGAAATTGATCTAGGTGACTTTGATCATGAAATAAGTAGGAGCAAGGAAACTTAAAAATTTACAGATTTCACTTGATCCAATGCTCCTTTCTAATGAGAATTGTTTTGATCAAGACAAGTTTAAAGAACTACAAACTCAATTGAACAAACATAAATATAATCAATTTAAAGAAGAAGGAATTAAACGAGAAGAGACCAAACAAAGTATTATGAGTCAAAATTGTGAAAAACTTCTTGATGATATAATTAAACAAATCGGAAACAATATGAACATAAATTCAAAACAATCAAAACCTTTAAATTTAACAAGAAAACTAAGAATTTACCATTGAAGAAAATAGAAGAAATGATTAAACTAAGAAATGATTAACACACTAAATTGACAAGAAAAGATGAATCAAATTGTTTTGTTTTTTTTATGAAAAGGGAATTTGATGAAAAGTGTTTATAAAACAGTTACTGCACAAGGATGACACGTGCAAATCGAGAAATAGTCTAAAGTTTTTTTTTATAATTATGATGAATAAAAGTTTATGAATGTTTATGAATTTTTTCCATCCATGGAGAATATTTATATGGGAGTTATAACCTACTTCCTCATCAAAAAGGTATTTATATGGGAGATATAACCTACTTCCTCATCAAAAAGAATATTTATACGGGAGTTTACCATCTCCCTCATCAAAAGGTAATTATGAGCACGGGAGTTTACCATCTCCCTCAACAAAAGGTAATTATGAGCACGCGAGTTTATCATCTCACTCATCAAAAGGTATAAGGTATGAACCTGTTGATACAGCTATGCAGGTATGGAAGTTATAAATGATATATAAAGGTTTTGATGTTTTATGTAGTTGCAGTTATGCATCAAGCTCTAGCAACTTGTAAAGATAAGGAGGTGATAAATGAGTTCTGTTTGTAATTAAAAGTTAACTAATTCTTGCACTTGAGATGGATGCAAGTCATCGGATATGAAGAAAATCTATGCAAGAAGAACAATTAAAGATAATGAACTTAGTTCCTCTAGGATTTTGAGAGACCATGTAGTGAGGGTATATGTAAAAGATGTTTGTTATATTACTCATATCTATGTTTTCCATGCAACAGGTGCACTGGAAAAGAATTTTCTTTGCAAGATAAAAGCCTCTACAGTTTGAGTTTAGAAATTCTTAACCAAATGCATTGATCCGTCTCACACCATTTTGATTAACTTGCATGTCTGAGTATGCATGGAGAATGTAATGTGCACTTGAGTTTATACCCCTAGATGCATATCCAATGGCACATATTAATGATATAAATGCATGTGATTAGTTTTTGTAACAGGATTCAAATGAAGAGGAGAGACCTCACCATCAAAAGCTTATTACCATTCTGAGGCACCATATTGAGTTTTAATGCATGTCCAGAGTATGCATAGTAGGGTCGCATCAAATGCACAATTTGAGTTTTTCAATGCACGATGAGTGATTGTGAGGTGTGATGTAAATGCACAATGAAATGTATGTGAGTGAGAGTACTAGCCTCATCATCAGATGCCAATTCCTTCTAAACTGCACCATTCTTTTTTATACATGCATTTTAAAAGTATGCATTTTATAGGGCTAATTACACGGCCTTGCATAGGCACTTAATTTTTTAAACCCATGCACATGCTATATGCTATGAACTTTATCATTAATTTTGGAAGCAGAAAACAGGTCTTCGTTGGTGCATCCGGAGGAAGCACAGGTTTGGTGGGGGTGAATGTCGTAGAGATTTCCATCTCTACATTTGCTTCCAAATCAAAACATAAGATTCAAAAATGCTACAAATGTTTGATCGAATTCTGAAACATCAATACTAGGGTTGGCAAAGGAGTTTTGCTTTAAAGAGTTATGAAACCAATGAATTTTTCCTAAAAGAGCACATGTTTGTGGGTGCACAACACACTCAGAACAAGATTTGTATTATCATGTGTCGATTTATAATTTCGGAGCCATTGGATAATTGCATCGTAGTTATGCATAAAAAAGCATTTGTAAAGTGATCAAGTAGAAGTGTGCATGAAAAGGGGGAATTCAGAAGGAAACAAGGAGGAGATCTGCCGCTGGAAGCTGGTAGTTCTACATGCAGAGCGCACAGAGGAAAGGAGTGGCACGCAGAAAGAAAGAAGAAAAGTGTTCTCCTTGTTGTATGGAAAAGATATATTTGGGAGAGAGACTGCATCTTCGGTCCCTCCTCCTCCAGCAACGACCTGCGCAACAGATGCCAGAGGTGCAACAGAGAAAGAGAGAGGTAGGCACTGAATTTGGAACTCTAAGAGGCAGAATAGAAGAAGGACTTGAACAGTAGGAGGGAATGTGGCATATACAGAGAATCACTGTGGAGAAGAGAAAAACAATGAACGCGTGCTGCAGATAAGGAGGAGACGAGAGCTTCATGCTGACATTTTAGAGCGCATATATAAGAACGGGGGACAAAGCGTGATGGCGCAGTAGGAAGATTAGAGGGGAGGTAGATCCGTCAGCAGCGAAAGGTTGCAGCATTGAGATTGATATTGAGGAAAGATCTTATGTGGGAAACTGAGAATGAAGTTTTTCTCTGCATATTCTTCTTAATAAGCATCGTTGAAGACGTCTGTAATGAATCACGCGTTATGCTATAGACATTCTCTATCAAAACGTTGATCTCATGATTGTTGAAAGCTACAGAACATGTGTGTACGCGCAAGAGAGAGAAAACAATTTGGCTGGGTATTCAGAGATCAGAGGAGAGAAGGCTCACTTTGGCGCTACCCCGGCAATAAGGAATGTCACAGAGTTTTCTGGAGTCAACAGAGTCTGACAACAAGAACAAAGGATGAATTATTAGTGCATGAGCAAAATTAAATTCTTTCAAGATTTGTTCTCTTGTTCACTTTTCCTACTCCGAGAAGATCTCTGAGCCAGAACTTAAGATAAGTGGTGGAACTAGGGATGGTAATCTCTCCGAAGAGCTTGTTGTTGATGTGTCAGAATTAGAGGATTGTTGATGGTTTTAATGTTGTTAACACCATTGCTATGACTGCAACTTATGTGTTCTGAAGCTACGACTCCAGCGATACTAAAAAAAAACCAACATTGCATATGAGAATTAGAATCAACTACTTGTCTTGTGTACGGACATCTATCGTGATGTCATGGGAGTAAAGATGGTTTTTTTTTAACTTGAGAATCTTTTCTGTGTTGGTATCTTCAACCTACAGAGCTTCTTATAGCACTTATACAATCAACAGACCTCTTCGCTATTGATGACTTGCTGACCTTTGGCTGACGAAGCCCAAAAGAATGCAAATATATAATGTTTCTGTAAGTGAATTTCTTATTCATATGATTTATGGTTTCTACAAGTTTACTGCATAACAGTTTGCATTCTAGAAAATCTTTTCAACTCTCACTGAACTCATGAAATAACTCTGATTTGATCAGCACTGTCAAGCAATCATGGCGAAAGCATAAGTAATCTTCAACATGAAGTCTTTTTTTCTGAATCTTTTATTGTGAAATTCTGATGTGCAAGAGATGCAGTTAGAGTATTGCATAATTTGGATATATCAGTATCTTTCTTCGCAGTTCAGTGAATGCTACGAATTCAATTTAACTAATTGATCAAAATTTGGATTAGTGTCAGCGAAAGTAGTTGAATTAAATTTGTTCTTGTTTTTGTTTAGAAGAATTTCAATCAGAATGTTTCTGGAAGAATAGTTTGTGAACGAACATGGGTATAAGTTTTTTTTTGTTTATGAAAACAACTCAATAGGCTTTGCGTAAAAAGTTTATTTAATCTTGACACTCAAATATACGCGGTCGATTTCTATGTTAGAAAGCTATTTCACTATTGTTAGTCTACTCGATCATATCCATTTTTAACTCACACCAACAAACTTTCTTCATACAATATAAAGCTTGATGTACTATGTCAAAGATTTAGGCACACTCTTGTGTGATAATAAGTAGCTCCTTAAGTTTTATGAACATAGAATGAATGTTTGGGATACGTTAAGTGCTAAAGCAATTCATATGCTCTCTGATTGACGAACTTAATATTTATACTTGAAAGTAAAAAATGATTAATTTAAAAGGTAATTTAATGATAAATTCTTGTTCTTCTCATTATGAAGATAACTAAGCATGTCATTGATGTTAAACACACAACATTAGTTCTTTTATACAATCGAAACTCATTGAAAGAATATAACTTATTTAATATCAATCGATTTGTTCATTAACAATAGTACAAAGTAGCAAGATTGGATTGCATCGTGTAACTTTAAATTAAGTTGAGCTGCAAGATGAGCTAAATTCAATTCATATATTGCATTAACTTTAGTGAAAACAAAAGGTTTTAGGTGAGATTCCAATACTAAACATGACACTTTAAACTCTAAGACTCTTAATGAGAAAATATGACTTGTAATTGCTCAGCTAATAATCTATTTGAGTGTTCACTCTACTTGAGCTTGCTCTAAGCACCCCACGTGGTCCGTTTTTTTGACGGTTGGCTTGATCCACCGACCGTCGCTTTTGCGCCTACATCGGATGTTGTTTTTATGGAAGATGTTATTCAGCCATTGTTTTCATGTACTAAGGAGACATCTGTTACCTCCAAAGACATATATGATACTTTGCTACCTCTTTTTACAGGTGGACAGTCTAGTGCTGGTCCTAATGAGGCAACTTCTCAGCCTTTGCAGGTTTCATGTGATGATGCAGATAATTCCATTTCTGATGCAGATGTACATGATGCACTTATTGATGAGAGAGATGATATTGAGCAGGTAAGAACTATGCCAAAATGGCTGGTGTAGGCCTTGCGTGACAGCAAATTAGATGCACCTCTGTCATATCGTACTCGTTCAGGCTCTCATAGTGCCTCTTTTGCATCAGATTGCTATGATATGGCAGCATCTAGTCTCTGTGATGAGAATGAGCCTGTTTTGTTTGATGAAGCACAAAATTTAGAAAATTGGATGGCTACTATGCAATCTGAATATGATGCTATATTGAAGAATGGTACTTGGTCTTTATGCGACTTGCCTCCAGGCAAGAAGGGCATTGGCACTAAGTGGGTATACAAGCTGAAGCGTAAACCGGATGGTACAGTTGACAGGTATAAGGCTAGGCTTGTTGCAAAGGGTTATGCATAGGAAAGAGGCATTGATTTTGATGAGACCTTTGCACCTACATGCCATATGACTACTGTTCGGAGCATCTGTGCACTTGCAGCTCATCATGGTTGGAATGTACATAAGTTGGACATTAAAACAGCATTTCTGAATGGTGATTTGCATGAAGTAGTGTATGTTTTTCAGCCCCGTGGCTTTGTGCAGAAAGGGCATGAAAACCAGGTGTGCAAGTTAAAGAAGGCATTATATGGTTTAAAGCAAGCACCACGTGCTTGGTATGAGAAGATACATGCCTATCTGATTGCACATGGTTTTGAGAACAGTCCAACTGAAAGCACCTTATATGTTAAGTGTGCTAATGATGTGCTTCTGATCATTGTTGTCTATGTCAATGACATGCTGCTCACTGGTCCTATTGAAGAGCATATTGCTGATTTTTAAGGCTGATTTGAATGCCTCATTTGAGATGTCTAATTTGGGGCATCTGCATCACTATTTGGGCATTCAATTTATGCAAGTTGATGGTGGAATGGATTTGTGTCAAACGAAATATATTGACACATTATTGCAGCATTTTGGCCTTGAAGACTGTAAGCCTATTGCCACTCCTATGGAGACAGGTTTAGGATTGAGTCTTCATAATGTTGGAGATGCATTTGATGTTGTTCTCTATCAGCAGGTTGTTGGATGCTTGATTTACTTATGCATTACTCGGCCAGATATTCAGTTTACTGTCTCACAGATGAGCAGGTTTATGCATTGCCCAGGAGTCAAGCATTGGCAGGCGGTTAAGTGCATCTTTCGCTACTTGAGTGGTACTCGGCTACTTGGGTTGTTTTATCCCAAGGGGGGATCACTACCTCCATATTTGCATGCTTTTTCTAACTCTGATTGGGTTGGTTGCTATGACACTCGTATGTCCACTAGTGGATTTTGCTTCATGCTTGGTAGCTCATGTATATCTTGGTTGAGCAAGACGTAGCCTACTGTGGCCACTTCCAGTTGTGAGGCTGAGTAAAGGGAAGCTTTCACAGCTATTGTTGAGTGTGTGTGGCTCAGACGCCTTATGGCTGATTTGGGTGTTGGTCAGACTTTTGCCACCACCATCTATTGATTCTAGCAAATGTTATGCCTAGAGACCTAGAAATGATACTAAAAGTCTAGTAGGCAAGATTGGCCAAATAACCTAGCTTAGAGCACCATGAAAAGCAATAACCTTGAGGAGATTTGGCATTAGAAAGACAAGCAGTCTACATGAAAAAAGTAGATGTTAATTATTAAATGCACTTTGTCCCCTTATCAAAGTACGAGATTAAGCTTAATCCCTAAAAATTAGGAATCCTTAGAAGGCCCATGGAGGGTTCATTTTTATCCTAATGGATATTCAAACATAGCCAAATGATGGAAGTGTTGTTTGGATCATTATGTATGAAAGCATTTGTGTCATCAACAAAGAGTCTCATGATCATTGGGTCTTGGCAATGGGGATGTGGAAGATGGTTAATCAAGAAACTAAGGCCATTGGCTGCAATAACAAAGAGTAGTAAAGCCAAGGGACAATATCCATCAAAAATTTAAAAAAAAAATCTTATTATGACACGTTACATTCATACTAATTAACATAAAAAATTTGAAGAGCTTCATAATGGAATTCTTTCAATAGTATTTGGAGTTATTTAAGTAGTATTTGGAGTTATTTAAATAGTATTTGGAGATATTTGGTCCAAATATATTATGAATAACTAAAAAAGTTTTCATTATAGAAGCTAATCAAGAAATTCTCATGCTTACACTAGCCTTCACTTCATGGAACAAGGTCAAGTATAATCAATTGGTTCATCAACTAGCTAACATTATTCGAGAGCATAAATTTCAAGGATCAGGGGAGCTTACTAAAAGAGGTAGACATACGATACATACCCATCACTTCATCAAAGATAACACAGAGAAAGAGAGTGGATGTTGCATACAAAGACAAAATAAGGTTTAACAAAGGAAAAGAGGTTGTAGAGGAATGGAGTCAATGAGTGAAGTAAAACACAAATATGGAAGGGGAAATAAAGTTATCCCCCTTCATGAACAAATTCGATTAAATATAATTGTGTCTAACCATCCTTGCGGATAAGTATGTATGTTTTTGGCATATAATTTTGAAGATAATCTACCATTCTTCAAAGATATGCACACATTCCGAAAAAGGAGTCATTTTTGTTAATTTTGAGGATTCATGAAGCCCTACCATGTTCCCTATCTAAAAATATATATATGTATGAAATGGCGGTTTGGAACTGTATATAACACAATGGAGGCCTCTTGAAAACAATTCTTGGGTGCAAGGTGACAAAACAAAATTGAGATTCCAAAACACTTTTATGTCTTTTTTGGAGGTCTACATAGTCAGTTTTGATCTCTTGAAGATAGATGAAGTTCGGGTTGATGTTTTTTATCTCAAAGTCATTGATCTATAATGGATACTCTTGAGAAGTCAGACAACCCTTGAACATTGAAAGAAACCACAATCATTTATGAAGGCGATAATCTTTGTGGGATGAGGTCTTGTCTCTCTTTTTCTTGTTTTTTTCTATGTCCCTTGTTCTCAATGTAGAGGGACCTTGATAAAAGATTCATAGATTCATCCCTATTTTATATGATTCCAAAACCAAATTGAGAAACACGGATCCAATGTTCAAACTTTTTGCTATCGAGATTATCTTCTTTGTTGGTGGTGAATCCATCCGCTTTACTAGTGGTTGTACTCTTCTAGATTGTCTTCCTTGCTTATGGAATAGTCCTTTGGGGTTTTCGCATCACTAGACATAAATTGGCTCATTTCCATAGGGTAGTATAACAGATTGATCTCCTTTCTAGCTTACAAAAAATACCAATTTTTTATAGGACAAATGATACACTCCTCTCTGTACTACCTTTAGGGCTTCTTCTCCTTCCAGATCTCACTTCCGTGAAGCCTTCAGGTTTAAGCTCAACAAATTGAATTTCTTTAACTTTTGATGATTCCAATGCATGATCTTTAGACTCACAAGGTCCATCTCTTCGGGCCATCATCTTATCTTTGGTTACTACTATCCGAACATTTTCATTATCTTGATTCTTCCTGATGGTCTTTTGCCTCAAGGGGCAACCTTTGATCCTATGCCCTTGCATATCAAAATGGAAACTAGTGTTTGGCAAGTTTACATTTGTAAATCACTTGCTCATCCAACAATTTCTCTTCACCAACATCTATATCTATTTTGGAGGGTAGATCCTTGTTAAGATCTGCTTCAATGCAAATCTACAGGTGCCATCTCATGTTGAAAGAGTATGTGACACCTTCATAGATGAAACCCTTGATGTCTCCTCTAGAGTTCAATGGTCGACCAATGGGCATTATGATCTCCCTTATGAATCCATGAAGGAAGTAGGGAAGGTTAGGGAGGTCAACCACAACAGATAGCATAGTGGCTTTGACTTATTTGGGATGAGATCTAGGAACCACTTGAAAAGGCACAATGTTGTGTGCCACACTTGCCAAGTGCCAACTTGCAAAGCTTGAAAGCCCATTTCATCATTTTCAAACACCAGAAGAACATGATTTTGTGGTAGAAATTGGTACTTGCTAACAATAAGGCCACAAGAAAACCACTTCTTTTTAGAACCATTGTTGGAGGGATTCAAGAGGATGCTATTCTGGCAAAAGGTAACTATTCAAGTGCATGAACTGGAGAATTAACTACCTTTCCCAAGCAAGTGCGAACTTGATGTGCATAAAACATTCTTTTATGCACAAATAATCTTTGAATAGTCATGATCACCATCTCCGGGCATGCCCAGGTCTAAATTCCCTCTTGAAAGATTCATTAATAGACAAACTCATCCAAAATTGATACTAAAAAATTCCTCTGTGTAAAATACATCTTGATTTTCTTTTTCATTCTTATGCCTTGTTTGAACGTGTCTACATAATATTGGATGTTCATAACCATTGTATTCATTTTTCATACGTTTTCCCAACCAAAAAATGTGGTTCCCTATCAAGGGTATTAGAGGTGTGGAGGCATGGAGCCTCCATAAAGCTAAGAAACTTTGGAAAAAAGGCTTCATTTGTGTAAAACATCTCTAGAATCAAGATACATGCTAATGGATTAGATTTGAGGACATTGATCCAGAGGTAAGAGTGAACTATGAAGAATGGACCCTTTTGTAGAGCAGGACCATCGCTTAGGAATGCTCGAAGACTCGCCTCCTCATTGGCCAGGACCCTCCCCACCATGAGGGTCTTAGATGATTCAATGTCAATAGCCTTGACAAAATTTTGAGATTCAAGAAGAATCTGGACCTTCATGTCACACTTAATAGGAAGTGGTGTCTTGATTGGTTGAACCTGCGACGGGAGTTCAAGTTCCAACCACTTTGGCATCCATTCATTGAGATAAAAAAGTTGGTTCTTATGTGGCAAATCCTCCATCGAGGAATTTGGACCAATGCAAAGGCTAGCAAAAATTGCGGGTTACCCCCATGGTGCAAAAGAAGCTTAAGAACGAGGACTTAGGGCACCTCTTCTTCTCATGCCCCAAGTCAATGTCAGTCTAGCGTACCCTTGAGAATATCTTATCGTTTCAAGGACAAATCCTCTGGAAGCAAGCATTGTTGGGTGAAGCGATCGGGTGTTCCTCATCATTGTGGAATGCGATTAGAGGTGAGACCCTCTGGAAGATTTGGAAGGAGAGGTGTGTTGCCAATTTTGGAAGCCCTCCTAAAGAATGGTCGTTAGAAAAGTTGCTTTTCATGTTAGGCAAAAGAATTTCCAAATGTAATAAACCCTTGTCTTTCAAACATCATAGAGTGCTTTTCCTAGAGAATAATAAGATTAAGAGCAAGTGGGCCACACATGAAAGGGACGAGAGGGTGATCTACCTTCTTTGTAGAGCTCTCTAAATTTTTTTTATCTTCCCCTGCTTTGTGGGATTTGGGGAGTCCCATGGGTACTAAGTATGTTCACTTGTATAGTTGTTTTCTTTATTAATTAAAGTTTGGGAGAGTAAGCTATCGCCAAACTTCCATTTATATAAAAGAAAAATGTATCACCAGCCTCCAATATTTAGTCTAGTCTCCGTGTAGTCAATACAAAATCATCTTAAATGTCCCCATATATGGTAAGTCTTCTTGTTTCCCTCTATGTGTTTTCTCTATGCATATTTATTTTTCTCAAGCCTCCATGTTCCTGCTTGTGCATATTTCTTCATCTTTTGATTTCTTTATGAATAATAATTACACTAATTGACACAAGAAGAGGTTAAGCAACATCAATCACCCATCTACTATTTCATCATACTATATGTGGAATAAACTATCAACTGTCCATAATTGAGCATGCAATTTCACAGGTTCATCCCCTCTTTTGGTTGATGCTCAAGGGCCTTTATGAGAAAGATGAAAGGAATAATGAACCTGTAGGAAAGAGGAAGAAGAAGATTGAGAGCATCATGGAGTTCTAGAAGTGCATACAATGTGTTGAAATTGATGTCAAGTACAAAATTCGTGTCAAATTCACTCCTTGCGGATTTAATGATTCACTCAAATTCTATTCAACGTTACAACATTATTCTATTCACTGCTCGAGGTTTTCATTATCTTACTCATTGCTTGATCAGGCTTCCATCATCACTATCAACTTTATGGGTCTACCCTTCAAATTCTACATTTGAATGATAGTGAAATATCTGAATAAGTGCGACTTAGAGAATTATGGGTTGAGGCCACATCTAGAAGGATTTCTATTTTCATCTTGGTATTCTGGTTGCCTTACCCGTTTTATGATTGTAGAAACAATCAACTATGCTTATGATTAATCCAATTATTGAATATTAGTGTATTGTTTTAATATTTTGGTGTATTATTAGTTTACTGTTTTAATATTTTGGCCTTGTGGCCAGGGTTTTGTTCTCCACGTTACAAGAGTTATGCATTATAGTCCAGGCCATAGTCTGCGATTTGAACTCTGACATTATAGTCCAGGGTTCAAAGCGTTTACTACTACACCACATATCGCTAACCTCTCTTGAGATACGCCCATAATTAAAGCTTTGCCACATTTTGTTTTTTGTTCAAACAAAAACCATGTTTTCAATAGGATAAAACATGGTTATTTTTTGCTCATATAAAACTACTTTAAGGTTGAAAATTTGTGTGTGATTATAATAACGATGGAACCATCAAAATAAGCAGGGAACCATCAAAATTTCTATTCAGAATAGTCGATTTTTTATGGTTGTTGTGTGCGGAAGAGCACTCTACTTACTTCTAGAAACTCTATCTTGCCCTCATTTTCCTTCCTCATCTTTTCTAGAAATTGACTATTCCCTTCGTCTTTCTCATTCACGAGTCTCTTTCCTTCTCCCATCCATCGGAGGGCCATTGAATGTCATATAAAAAAAGATGAGAGCGTCTTGTCCAAGAGTGTTGACCGCTTGGACGATTTACATGGGAAATTTTCCTCGTTAAAGAAGGCTTGAAAAACCGATCCAATACAATACCATGAGCCGTATGATGGCTTAAGAACCTCAACTATAGACTTTGAAAAAATGTTGTCCCTTCTCGGATTTGACTTTATTGAAGCTTAACTAACTTGAAAAAAACAAAGCTTAACTTGAAAAGAAAGCTTCAATTGAAAACAAAGCTTAACTTGAAAAGCTTGTAGGATCTTACATGAAGTCAAAAGCATGGTAGTGAATCGACTACATAGTGTTTAATCCAATTTTCTAAGGCATCATTGCATTTCACACCCCTTCTCTACCTCTTTATGTTAGGTCGCCTACACTTTCAAAGAAAAGGTTGTGCTTTTAGATATGACACATGGCAAGTGGCAAAAATGCAATGAACTATCGCTAATGTTCCTCGATATAAATATTACAAATAGACATCTATTTGTTATCACGTGTGAGCACGTACATACTTGGCTCTCCCTCTCTCTCTCTCTCTCTCTCTCTCTCTCTCTCTCTCTCTCTCTCTCTCTCTCTCTCTCTCTCTCTCTCTCTCTCCACAAGTTCATTTCTTGGCATGAGGAATCTAGCCTATCCAAGTAAATACTTCTCTCTCTCTCTCTCTCGATAATAAAGCATCTCTCTCTCTCTTTTTCCATCTCTATGTGCTCTCTCCCCCTCTGTCTCTCTCTTCCAATCCTACCATCTCCCTCTCTACACTTCTAGAATAGCAGGTCAATGTGTATGATATCCATAAATAATATGGAAAACAAATTAAAAAATGCAACTTCTGCATATCCGAATAAAACAAACCTTGAAACATTTCTTCATCCAAATCTCGAGTTTAAAGACGAAAGCGTATGAATAGGTTCAAGGTCTTACTTACTGGATACAAAGAAAATCAGTCAATAAACTTGGAGTGCAATGAATAGGTTCAAATTCTTACTTACCGGATACAAAGAAAATCAGTCAATAAACTTGGACTGTAAGAAGGGATTGAAAGAATCGGGAGATTGAAACAAAAATGGGGAGAAGAAAGTGGTGAGGAGGAAAGAGGGAAGAAGAAGCAAAGCTAGAGTAGTTGAGAGATGGGGAAATGGATAGCATAAGGAAGTGCAGAGGAAGAGAAGGAAAGAGAGTGAAAGAGAGAGGGTATATGAAAAAAGAAAGATGGAGAGCAAAACACATTGGAAGAGAAGAAGGAAAGAAAGAGTAAAAGAAGGAAGAGGAGTGAGAGAGAGAGAGAGAAAAGAGAGGAAAGAGAAAACATGGAAAAGAGAGGAATAAGGGATATATGAAGATGGAATGGGGAGAAGACAAGTGGAAAGAGGAGATGATGGAAGAAAGGCAGGTCAAACTTTTAAGAAAGAAAACGGAAAATCAAAAGGTAAAAGTTGAAAAATAAAAAGGGATCTTAAGTGAAAGAAGGCGAAAGGAAAAGAGAGGGAGAGAACGAGAAAATAAATGAATGAAATAGAAAAGAGTTAAAGGGTGAGGTAGGAAATGAAAGGAGGTAAAAGGATGAAGAAGAGATAAAGCGGTGAAGAGACTTTTTTAAAGTTTGATATATAGAAGTTATCTCTCTTATAAAGTGACAATAAAATAATTTATGGTAGGGAATAGGATTGAGAGAGAGAAAAGAGAGGAAGGGGCAAACATGGAAAAGAGAGGAATAAGTTTGATGAGTATTTTTAGCATGTGAAGTTTGATGAGTGTGTCCAATGACATTATGATGGCTTCACATTGCAACCGATCCCTATAAAAATCATGATTTTAATTATTGTGAAAGAACTACTTCAAGCAAGTTATGGTAATAGAAATCTTTCTTAGAGATTTGTATAAAGCACATGTCTGCTTAGAGTTTTGTTGAAAGTATGTTTGGAAATTACCTAGAGTTTTGTTGAAAGTATGTTTGGAAATTACCTATACTTTGTGACTCTTATTGATGACTTTTCTAGAAATTTTGTGCATGTATGCCACAACACAAAACTGTTTTTGAGAGGAAAAACAATTCTCTCATGGAAATGGCAAGATATATGGTAAGAATCTAGGCATTACCTCATATTTTAGGGTTTGAAGCTAAAATGTGTGTTGCATGTGTACTTAATAGGTTTCGTAATAAGGAATTATAGTATATCACTCCCTATGAGGTTTGGCATGGTTGCAAGCCATCTCTTGCTTGCCTATGTGCTTTTTCTCATTAAGCATATGCATAAGTGCATGAGAAAAAATCCATAAATTGGATGATAAGGCTTTGAAATGTATTTTGCTTGGGTATGGTATTGAGAACAAAGGTTATTTCCTATTAGCACTCATAGAATAAATGTATTTTTTATAGTTAAGATGTTTATATCGAGGATGCAGTGCAACCTTCACTTTCATGTATCAGGGACAATTTTATGAGCTTCTTCCTTTACTCTCCCCCTTCTTCCTTGTGTTGTTTCTTTGCTTTCATGGACCTCAAACTCCAGCAATTGGTATCCAACCAAGGTATCGCTTCATCTAGGGTGCCATCGACACCCCTCCAATCATAGTCTCAAAATCGCATGAAAATTGATGAGCATACTTAGGGTGATTAGGAGCTCAAAACATCTTCACCTTATCGCATCAAAATTTTGATATGAGCTCATTTTGGCCTCCCAACACACTATTGCAATGACTATACAATTTCATCCTTTTGTGCCAAACATATATACAAGCTTCGATTCGCTTAGTACAAACACGTCAAATTCTATTACATGTTTGCTAGAGCTCAATAGAGTGTTTCTTTTGAGATACAATCATTTTTTTGCAGCAAGGTATTAATTAATCACTAGCCATGGCTGAAAGCAATGATGTATTCCCCTATTTTGGTTGTGGGGATAAGTTGGAAGATACTAATTACCCATTGTGGGCATATATGGTGCATCATGTATTGGTAGCAAAAGGGTTGTGGAATATTGTGCAAGGTGTCAAAAGACGTCCTACTACACCTACAAATACAATTATTGAAGGTGATGCAGATTGTATTGAATACGATGATCTTCATATTCCTGTTCATGCTATGGTTCTTGCTTCACCTATTATAGAGAAACTTTGTTGGGATGGCAATGATGCTCAAACACATGCATTGATAGGTTTTTTTGTCAAATGTGACATTATCCCTCACATTTACTCTAGCAAAATAGTAAAGGATGCTTGGGATACACTTACAACTTTATACTAGGAAAGAAATGAGGTTGGTGTTGCTTACCTCCAAAAATAGTTGGAGAGTGAGGATATGAATGAGAAAGATTCCATAGATAATTTTTTTAACAAAGATCATAGATTTGAAGGAGTAGTAGATTTTTGTTGATGAAGTCTTACTAGATAGTTCGCTAGTGCAAACAGTTCTTAATGGTCTTCCAAATTCATATGAGAGTTTTTCTTCTACTCTTTGGTTAATAATGAAAGGCAATTTAAATGCCTTAACATTTGAGGATTTAGTTTTTCTTTTGTTGTAGGAAAATCAATCTAGGCAAAATAGGTCACTCATGGGTGTTGTAGATTGAGCTTTCTTAGCTAGTCAGAAGGGAAAGGTAAATCGAGCTCATCTACTAGTAAGCAGAAATCTAATAATGTGGCATAATCAAAGAAAGAAGACAAATATGAGATGAAAGCATAAAAGCACAAACAATTTGAAAATACCATAAAACAAATGATCGTGTCATAAAGAGTTGGTTTAAACTAGCTGCAAAAGAGGCAAAGAAGAAAGAGGCTTGGATGGTTGTTGTTGAGGCCTCTACACCTTAAATAGAGTTTGCTAATCTTGTTCATAATGAAGAATGGGCATTTATGACTGATTGTAGCTATGACCCATCTTGACATGAGTAGTGTATGTCTACAGTAGACTCAAATGTTTGGTACTCTGATAACCAAACATATTACCTTGCGATGGAGTCTCTTCAATTCACTTGAGTCTTCCCTACTGGAGCAAGTATATGACAAGCCTAAGTATTGGCTTGAGTCCCACAAAGTCATAGAAGAAGCCTTAAAATGAAGACTATGTAAAGTTCACTTGTGAACTACCTCTTGTAACTTTTGAAGAGTTTACTTAATGTAAAAGTGAAAGAATCTTAAGTGGTTGAGTCCACTTGATCAAAAAGGAAAAGAGGAGCCATGAATTCGTGATTTGTGGTAGGTAGAGAATCAAATCAATCATTGATTGATTGGAGAGTGATTGAGGGAAGTTAGCCTCCCAAACTCAACTATAAATAGATGGCAGTTTTAGTCGTGGTTAGAGAGACCTATGTGAAGACCTCCAAGAGTTGAGATTTATGCCATATCAAGGTGTGATTACAAGGGACACATATGTATCAGTAAGTCATTGTATTGTACAAGCAATATACTTTCATTTTCATGATTATTTGAGTTCATATTTCCATGTTCTTGTGAAGTGTACTACTCACTGCCATTACTCTCAGTTTTCTCAGTCAGATTGCAGAGATGGTTTCTCTGAGCTTGGTGCATCATTTTCAGTGATTTAACTTGGTAAAGTTAGCTCTATAAGTCTACTATATGCTCACAAATTTTCATGTCATTTGGATGTTGCAATCTTCAATTATGTTCAGTTGAAGTCAATAGTGTCTGTTCATCTTCACTTCTCTGTCAGGTACCCGACTTTTTCACTCACCTTGTCAGAGTCATTTCTCAGTGGTTACTTATCCAAATGCAATTATTTAAAGCTTTCTCGATTCAGCTTACTGTCTATTATAACCATAAAAATTTTCATAATCATTGGATTCCTACATTTTGAGTTATGTTCATTTTTCTGCTCACTAGTCTCAAACTATAGCAACCCGTGAAAATCGGGATGATGTCATCAGTTGCTAAACATTATTCTCAGTGTGTGGTTCATTATTTTTTATGATATTACTCTTGAAAGTTAGCTCTTTAATTTAACTAGACTTCCCCAAGAGGAATTAAGCTAATTGCTGCTGTGCTCAGAGAATTATGCAAAACACTGGATAGGTGTATGAACCAAAAATAGCAAGTTTTTCACCTCTGAGCTAACTCCAACTTATCTGTTTTGATCTATCTTTTTGAGAGTGATCTTCCAAGGTACATAGGGTGTCTAATACATCCATTGGCAAGCTAAAAGGTCCCAACATATACTCCTAGAGTTCAATTGGCTGGTGTAGATCAAGGATTTTGCAACACCTCTTCATCTTCAAGCACATACCTATCCATCTCTTCATAGTGGTATCAGAGCAAGGTTGGACAACATGGCAGATGGATTTCCTTCATCAATTGACAAATTGGACAGAGGTAACTACTCAGCTTGGTCATTAAGAATGGAAGCTTATCTCCAAGGTAGAAGTTTATATGGTTATGTGGATGGAGATGAAGTTATGCCAAGTTTCAGGAACAAAAGTCAACCAACACAAGAAGAGCAAGAAAGATTGAGCACATGGTGCTCCAAGGATGCACTTGCAAGGTCTTATCTCCTCAACTCTATCTCAGGTTTTTTTTTGCCTCACATTAGAAGTTGTAAGACATCTCAGGAAGTGTGGGATGCACTTGAAGCTTTCTTTTCTTCAAGTACTAAAGCTAGGAAGCATCAACTATGGTTGGATTTCACAACTCTCAAGAAGGCTCCCAAACAAAATGTGATTGATTTTGTCACAAAGCTCAAGGACATAGCAGATCAGTTGGGAAGCATTGGAGAGGTAATAGATGAAGAGCAAATTGTAAGGCAGGTCATCAATGGCTTGAAGGCAGATGACAAGTGGGAAGCATTCACCACAGCTATGGATTTGTACATGGACATGCATGTACCTAATTTCAATACACTCATTGGACAACTACTTACTCAAGAGGCAAAGCTTATCAAAAATGGAGAAAGCTCTAAAGGTAATCAATCTTCAGCTTTATACACTGATAAAAGCAAGTCCAAAGATAACAAAGGAAAGGCAAAGAAAGTGGATGATGAAGCAGGTACATATCAAGCTAACTATGTAGGTAGAGGAAGACATGGCAGAGGTAGAGGAAGAAGAGGTAGACAAGGCAGGGGGACATCCCAAGACTCCAACTCATGTTCTATTTGTGGATTAACTAATCATACAACTGAAAATTGCTTTAGGAATCCCAAGAATCAAAGAGGCAGAGGATACAATAGAGGAAATTATGGCTACTCAAGAGGAAGGTTCAACAATTATCATGGAAACTACAACAACTACAATCATTCAAACTATCAAGGAGGCTACAAAGGAAGAAGAGACTTCAATAACTACACAGAAGACTCAAACAAAGAGGATTCATTATTGATCATGAACATGGTAAATCTGATGAGCATGTTTTCTACATAGATTCAGGTTGTTCAAATCATGTGGCAGGAAATGTGGCACTCCTATCAGATTTAGAAGATCCAAGGAATAAGCATGAGGTACAAACAGGACATGATACAAAACATCCTGTGGAGAAAATAGGCAATGTCAAAGCACCTGATGGAAACATCAACCTACTCAGTAAGGTACTCTATGTCCCTACCATTACAAAGAATTTGATAAGTGTTGGGCAGATAGTAGAGAAAGGGTTGCAAGTCAGGTTCACAAAAGCAGGAGCATTTGTTGAAAATCCAAGTCAAGGATTTAGAAGAATTGCAAAAGGTGAAAAGATAGGTAGATTGTTCACATTTGAATTACAAGACACTAGAAACATTGCTCTCTTTAATTATGGTAGTCAGACACTCACAGAATTGGAAGTATGGCACAAAAGGTTGGCACATATTGGTGAAAGGTCATTAAAGCAAATTTTTAGGGACCAAAGTGTACTTGGACTCCCTAACTTGTCAAAACAACATATGATTTATAAGTGTAGTGCATGTCAATTTGGAAAGTCTCATAGGTTACCATTCATGAAGAAAGGTTATATGCATGAAGATATCTTGGAGTTGGTTCATATAGATGTATGGGGACCTAGCAAGGAAGCTTCAATATCTGGATCAAGGTATTATGTCTCCTTTATTGATGATTGAAGCAGATGGACTATCCTATTCTTTATGAAACACAAAGATGAAGTTTTTTCATGTTTCAAAAGATATTTGGCTCTTGTGGAGAATCAAACAAGTAAATCACTAAAAAGGCTAAGGTCAGATGGAGGGGGAGAATACTTCTCCCATGAGTTTGATTCTTTTCTTCAAGAAAGAGGAATCAAAAGAGAGGTAACTACAAGGTACACTCCTGAGCAAAATGGAGTGGCAGAAAGGAGGAATAGGACAATTGTTGAAGCTACAAGGTCTATGTTAAATGAAAAGCATTTACCTAATTACTTATGGGCTGAGGCTGTATCTACAGCCACTTACTTGATTAACAGGTTGCCTTCAAAATCCCTTGATGGGATGACTCTATATGAGGCTTGGAATGGAAGAAGACCAAGCTTAGATCATTGTAAAATTTTTGGATGTATTGCTTTTGCTCATGTTCCTTCACAGGTTAGAGGCAAGATGGATCCAAAGGCAGAAAGGTGTGTATTTATTGGATATGACAACAATCAAAAGGGCTACAGGTTATATAACCCTACCAAAAAAGGATTCTTGGTAAGCAGAGATGTAGTTTTTGATGAGAACAATTCATGGTATGAAGATTCATGTAGGAAGGTCAATTTACCATATGATCTTGAAGAAGATTTTCCAAAGCTTGGTAGAGAACAACCAAAGATTGAAGAACAGGACACCTCAGAGGATGATGAAGAATCTCAGATGGAAAAGATCAAAGCATGGAAGTCTAAAGGTAAAGCAAAATTGCAGGAACTTGGACATGAGGCAGAATCATCACATCATGGCCTAAGAAGATCTATGAGGGAAAAGAAAAAACCAGAAAGGTATGGGTTTGACACCTCATTAGTAACTAAACATTCTATCTACATAGCACAGGACATAAACCAAGAGGAGCCATCATCATTTGAAGAGGCCAAAGAAAAAACAGAATGGAAGCATGCAATGAAGGAAGAGATTGAAGCACTTGAGGAAAACAACACTTGGGATTTGGTGCCCAAGACTTCATCCATGAAGGTAATAGGCTCAAGATGGGTCTATAAACTCAAGAAGAATTCTGATGGTTCCATTAACAAGTATAAGGCAAGGATTGTAGCAAAAGGCTTTGCACAAACTCAAGGAATTGATTATGAGGAGACTTTCTCTCCTGTGGCAAAGATGCCTACTATTAGGGTTTTGCTTAGTATTGCCTCTTCCAAGAATTGGAAGATACTTCAACTAGATGTAAAGAATGCATTCTTGAATGGTTGGATAACAGAAGAGGTATATATGGCACATCCACTTGGTTTTGAGAATCAAGTTTATCCTGATTATGTGTGTAAACTTAACAAAGCATTGTATGGTCTCAAGCAAGCTCCAAGAGCTTGGAATTTCAGGCTTGTTTCATTCTTGCAGGACAAAGGCTTTCAACCAAGCAAGGCAGATCCTTCACTCTTTATTAAAAAGAGTAATTCTGAGGTCATCTACTTATGTGTATATGTAGATGATATTATATTGACAGGGAATGATGCAGATGGTATGAAGAAGATCAAAGATCAGATGAGAGAAGAGTTCAAGATAAGTGATTTGGGTTCACTTACCTACTTCCTAGGTTTGGAAGTTGTCTACAAAGATCATGGTTTGTTTCTCACTCAAAGAAAGTACATTAAGGACATGTTGGCAAATTTCAAGATGCAAGATTGTAAGATTGCAGGTACTCCAATGGAGGTCAATCACAAATTGAGCTCACATGAAGGTGAACTCATAGAGGACATCACATCATATCAAAGTCTAGTGGGTAGTCTCAATTATGCCACATTGACAAGAGTAGATATATGTTACAGTGTGAGTGTGCTAAGCCAATTTATGCACACACCAAGGAAACCACATATGGATGCTGCCAAAAGGATTCTCAAGTATCTCAAAGGAACCATAAATGAAGGACTTTATTATCCTTATGTATCTGATTTAGGTTTGAAGCTATTTTCTGATACAGATTGTTGGAGATAGTTGTCTGCGGAAGCACACGAACAGCACAAGGAAGAAGAAGAAGCTTGGAGCACAAACACACAATACTGAATGTATTACTAGAGAATGTACAAAGATAAGTAGTCCATTAGGGCAATAGACGTATATCCAAGCCGGGGGAAAAAAACCTCCTAAAGAGGGAAAAAAGTGCCCCGGCGGTCCTAGTGTGTTCACACACATCACTACCTAAATATATCAACAAATCCCCCCTAGGAGTGATGCGATGAACAAGTAGCTGGCACTCATGTATAAGGAAGTGCCAAGCTATGTGGAAATCACTCCACAAAAGGAAGTAAGCCCAAAGCTTTGCGGAAAGCTTCAAACTTCTCCCTAGGCAGAGCCTTCGTGAAAAGGTCTGCAATGTTCTCCTACGTGGGCACATATGCCAAGCTGATCTCCCCAGCAGAGAACCTCTCCCTGACATAGTGATAATGCACCTCAATGTGCTTAGTGCGAGCATGGAACACAGGGTTCCTCGCAATTGCCAATGCGCTCTGACTGTCAGTGAAGATGGTGGTGGCAGAAGACTGGCCAACACCCAAATCAGCCATAAGGCGTCTGAGCCACACACACTCAACAGTCACTGTGAAAGCTGCCCTATACTCAGCCTCACAACTGGAAGTGGCCATAGTAGGCTGCTTCTTGCTCAACCAAGATATACATGAGCTACCAAGCATGAAGCAAAAACCACTGGTGGACACACGAGTGTCATAGCAACCAGCCCAATCTGAGTCAGAAAAAGCATGCAAATCTGGCGGTAGTGATCCCCCCTCGGGATAAAACAACCCAAGTAGCCGAGTACCACTCAAGTAGCAAAAGATGCGCTTAACCGCCTTCCAATGCGTGACTCCTGGGCAATGCATAAACCTGCTCATCTGTGAGACAGCAAACTGAATATCTGGCCGAGTAATGCATAAGTAAATCAAGCATCCAATAGCCTGCTGATAGAGAACAGCATCAAATGCATCTCCAGCATCATGAAGACTCAATCGTAAACCTGTCTCCATAGGAGTGGCAATAGGCTTACAGTCTTCAAGGCCAAAACGCTGCAATAATGTGTCAATATATTTCGTTTGACACAAAGCCATTCCACCATCAACTTGCATAAACTGAATGCCCAAATAGTGATGCAAATGCCCCAACTCAGACATCTCAAATGAGGCATGCAAATCAGCCTTGAAATCAGCAATATGCTTCTCAATAGGACCAGTGAGCAGCATGTCATCAACATACACAACAATGATCAGAAGCACATCATTAGCACGCTTAACATATAAGGTGCTTTCAGTTGGACTGTTCACAAAACCATGTGCAACCAGATAGGCATGTATCTTCTCATACCAAGCACATGGTGCTTGCTTTAAACCATATAATGCCTTCTTTAACCTGCACACCTGATTTTCATGCCCTTTCTGCACAAAGCCACGGGGCTGAAAAACATACACTTCTTCATGCAAGTCACCATTCAGAAATGTTGTTTTAATGTCCAACTGATGTACATTCCAACCATGATGGGCTGCAAGTGCAAAAATGCTCCAATCAGTAGTCATACGGCATGTAGGTGCAAAGGTCTCATCAAAATCAATGCCTCTTTCCTGCGCATAACCCTTTGCAACAAGCCTAGCCTTATACATGTCAATTGTACCATCAAGTTTACGCTTCAGCTTGTATACCCACTTAGTGCCAATGGCCGTCTTGCCAGGAGGCAAGTCACATAAAGACCATGTACCATTCTTCATTATAGCATCATATTCAGATTGCATGGCAACCATCCAATTTTCAGAATTATGTGCTTCATCAAAAGAAACAGGCTCATTCTCATCACAGAGACTAGATGCAGCTATAGCATAGCAATCTGATGCAAAGGAGGCACTATGAGAGCCTGAACGAGTACGATATGACAAAGGTGCATCTAATTTGCTGTCACGCAAAGTTTGCACCAACCATTTTGGCATAGTTTTTGCCTGCTCAATATCAGCTCTCTCATCAACAAGTGCATCATGTAAATCTGCATCAGAAATAGAATGATCTGCATCATCATATGAAACCTGCAAAGGCTAAGAAGTTGCCTCATTAGGACCAGCACTAGACTGTCCACCTGTAAAAAGAGGCATCAACGTATCATACATGTCTTTGGAGCTAACAAATGTCTCCTTAGTACATGAAAGCAATGGTTGAATAGCATCTTCCACAAAGACAACATCACGGCTAACCAGAATGCGTTTAGTCTGTGGATGATACAGACGATAGCCTTTACTTTCAGAACTGTACCCAACAAAAAGACATTTTACTGCCTTATCATCCAATTTTCTGCAATGTTGTACAGGCACTAAAGCATATGCCAAACAACCAAAAACACGCAGATGAGAAACAGATGGCTTGCGGTCATGCCAAGCCTCATATGGAGTGATAGACTGCAGTGCTTTAGTGGGACACGTGTTCAGTACATATGCTGCACACATGACAGCCTCAAGCCAGAAACTATGTGGTAGAGTCTGACTCTTGACCATGCACCTCACCATCTCCATGAGTGACCTGTTCTTTCGTTCAACAACTCCATTCTGTTGAGGTGTATACGGCACTGTACACTGGTGTTTTATCCCACGTTCAGCCAAAAATGCATTAAAATCAGAAGACATATATTCCCCCCCTCGATCAGAACGGAGGGTGCCCATTTTACATGCTGACAGATTTTCAGCCAAAACCAAAAACTGTTTAAAGCACATGAACACTTCGGACTTTGCTTTGAGTGGATATACCCATGCATGCCTGGAAAAATCATCAATGAAAGTCACGAAGTAAAGGTAATTTCCAAAAGAGAGTGTTTGCATAGGACCACAGACATCACTATGTACAAGTTGCAATTTCTGCGTAGCCCGAATTGAACCATCTTTTGGAAAGGAGGAACACTGCATTTTGCCCAAAATACAGCCTTCACATACATGTTTTCCAGGTGCCTCAAGCTTGGGCAAAGAAGACACCATATCATATTTCTGCAGGCGTAGCAAACTAGCAAAATTCAGATGACCAAAGCGTGCATGCCAAAGCTTTGCATCTGACATAGCCTGAGAATCATGAACTGCACATGCCGAATCATTCACAGATCTTTCATAGTCTATGAGCTTATACAGCCCACGACACAAAATGCCAGAAGCAATAATCACATCGCCATTTGATAGATCATGAACTGTACACCTGTCATCAATGAGTTTCACAACCAAGCCAATCTTGGCTAATGCAGAAACTGATAACAGATTCTTCTTGATACCTAGCACAAATAAAGCATCTGACAAGGTGAAAGAACTACCATCAGCAGTAGTCAGAATGATCTTACCAACTCCCATAACAGGATAAGAGGAGTTGTTGGCGCATGTGACAGTATTCCCTGTAGGGGCAGGCTCGAGTGAAGAGAAGAAACTACGATGCGAGGTAATATGTTTGGTCCGCCCACATTAAAGTACCAAACATCTTTGTCTACTGCAGACATGCACTGGTCATGAGAAGATGGGTCAAAACTGCAAACAGTAGTAAATGCCCATTCTTCTTCCTGCACAAGATTAGCAAACTCTATTTTTGGTGTAGAGGCTTCTACAACAACCATTCGAGCCTCCTTTTTCTTTGCCTCTTTTGCAGCCAGTTTTGGACAGTTCTTTATGATATGATCATTCCCTTTACAGTACTTGCAAAACAATTTCTACTTTTTTGATTTCTTCTCATCTTTATCCTGGTTCTTCGAATGTGCAGCATTTGCATATTTCTGCTTACTAGTAGAAGAGCTCCATTTTCCTTTACCCTTCTAGCCAAGAAAGCTTGATCTGCAACACGCACAATGAACCTGTTCTGCCTGGATTGATCTTCCTGCAATAGAACAGAGACTAACTCCTCAAATGATAAGGCATTCGGATTGCCTTTCATCATCAACCGAAGAGTAGAAGCAAAACTCTGATATGAATCAGGAAGACCATACAGGACGGTCTGCACAAGTGAGCTATCTGGTATAACCTCATCAGCAAAAATCAATTGTTCCTTCAAATCTTTGATCTTCGTTAGGAAACTGTCCATAGAATCACCTTCATTCATGTGCTCACTCTCCAACTGTTTTCAGAGGTAAGCAACACGAGCCTCATTCCTAGCTTGGTACAATGTGGTAAGTGTATCCCAAGCATCCCTAGCTATTCTGCAAGAGCGAATATGAGGAATAATGGCACGTTTGACAGACAAAGCTATCAATGCATGTGCCTGGGCATCTCTGCCATCTCAACGAATTTGCTCTGTAGTAGGTGCAACAGAAACAGCAGCACGAACAGGAATCTGCGGAATATCATCTTCGACACCATCTTCATCAGCTCCAGCACCTGTATTTGTAGTACCTGTCATTACAGGTGTAACAGGACATCTTTCAACACCCTGCACAATGTTCCACAATCCTTTTGCAACCAAAACATGTCGCATCATATAAGCCCATAATGGGTAGTTGGTACCATCCAACTTATCCTCAACAGCCAACATACGGAATACATCACTGCTTTCAGCCATGGCCGGTGACTAAAATACCTTGATGCAGAAAATTGACTATATCTCAAAAAGTTGAACAGAACTGCCCAGACAAGTTCTGCTAGACCTGTAGCAAACTTCGAGACGCTTAAACTGGCGAACAGAAACTGGTATATACCTTTGGCACAAAAAGACGAAATAGCCTGCACAAGCATTGCGATAGTGCGTTCTGAGGCCGAAACACGTTGACTATGCTCACCAAAATTCGTGCGATTCTGAGACTGCAAACGGAGGAGTGTCGACGGTGCCCTAGATGAAGCGACGACCTGCTCTGATACCAATTGTTGGAGATAGTTGTCTGCGGAAGCACGCGAACAGCACAAGGAAGAAGAAGAAGCTTGGAGCACAAACACACAATACTGAATGTATTACTAGAGAATGTACAAAGATAAGTAGCCCATTAGGGCAATAGGCGTATATACAAGGCGGGGGAAAAAAACCTCCTAAAGAGGGAAAAAAGTGCCCCGGCGGTCCTCGTGTGTCCACACACATCACTACCTAAATATATCAACAAATTGGGCTGGCTCCAAGGAAGATAGAAGAAGCACTTCAGGTTATCTTACCTTTGCAGGTTCAAAGCTTATTTTGCTCTCTCTTCTACTGAAGCTAAATACAGAGGTCTTGCCATGGCTACATAAGAAGCTATGTGGATGAAGACATTATTCAAAGATCTTGGATTGGAGTTTGGAACTCCAACTATTTATGGTGAAAATATGATTTCTATTCATTTGGCTGTTAATCCTATTTTTCATGCAAGGACTAAACATATTGAAGTTCACTATCACTATGTAAGAGAGAAGGGTCTAATCAAAGAGATTCAAATATCATATGTGTCCACTCATCAATGTGCAAATATTCTAACCAAAGCATTGGATGGTACAAAGCTTTGCAAATTCAAGGCTATGATTGGTTTACAGGTAATCTTGGAAGATTGAAGACCTCAAGAATACTTGGCTTGAGGGGGAGCTATTGGAGCAAGTCTATGACAAGCCTAAGTATTGGCTTGACTCCCACAAAGTCATAGAAGAAGCCTTAAAATGAAGACTATGTAAAGTTCACTTGTGAACTACCTCTTGTAACTTTTGAAGAGTTTACTTAATGTAAAAGTGAAAGAATCTTAAGTGGTTGAGTCCACTTGATCAAAAAGGGAAAGAGGAGCTACGAATTCGTGATTTTTGGTAGGTAGAGAATCAAATCAATCATTGATTGATTGGAGAGTGATTGAGGGAAGTTAGCCTCCCAAACTCAACTATAAATAGATGGCACTTTTAGTCGTGGTTAGAGAGACCTATGTGAAGACCTCCAAGAGCTGAGATTTATGTCATATCAAGGTGTGATTACAAGGCACACATATGTATCATTAAGTCATTGTATTTTACAAGCAATATACTTTCATTTTCATGATTATTTGAGTTCATATTTCCATGTTCTTGTGAAGTGTACTACTCACTGCCATTACTCTCAGTTTTCTCAGTCAGATTGCAGAGATGGTTTCTCTGAGCTTGGTGCATCATTTTTAGTTATTTAACTTGGTAAAGTTATCTCTATAAGTCTACTATATGCTCATAAATTTTCATGTCATTTGGATGTTGCAATCTTCAGTTATGTTCAGTTGAAGTAAACAGTGTCTGTTCATCTTCACTTCTCTATCAGGTACCCGACTTTTTCACTCACCTTGTTAGATTCATTTCTCAGTGTTTACTTATCCAAATGCAATGATTTAAAGCTTGTTGGATTCAAATTACTGTCTAGTATAACCATACAAATTTTCATAATCATTGGATTCCTAAATTTTGAGTTATGTTCATTTTGCTGCTCACTGGTCTCAAATTGTAGCAACCCGTGAAAATCGGGATGATGTCATCAGTTGCTAAACATTATTCTCAGTGTGTGGTTCATTATTTTTTATAAGATTACTCTTGAAAGTTATCTCTTTAAGTTAACTAGACTTCCCCAAGAGGAATTAAGCTAATTGCTTCTGTGCTCAGAGAATTATGCAAAACACTGGACAAGTGTATGAACCAAAAATAGCAAGTTTTTCACCTCTGAGCTAACTCCAACTTATCTGTTTTGATCTATCTTTTTGAGAGTGATCTTCCAAGGTACATAGGGTGTCTAATACATCCATTGGCAAGCTAAAAGGGCCCAACATATACTCCTGGAGTTCAATTGGCTGGTGTAGATCAAGGATTTTGCAACACCTCTTCATCTTCAAGCACATACCTATCCATCTCTTCACATTCCACTACAAGAAATAGTATCACATGTGCTAAAAACTCCTCTTATCATGTAATTGGAGTTGATAAAATCATTCTAACTACTATTAATGGTAGTAAATCTATTGCCAAATTTGTTGATGAGAGATGTGTATCATGATCTCTCAAATGGCAATATTGATATTGCTTCTAGCATTTTTTCATTAGTTGTATAAGCTCATAGACTATGCAAAATTTGTGCATGATTCAACCTGTGCAATTCAAGATTCTTAGGATATCTCAGATGCAAAGGTTTTGGCATGTACACTTTGGTCATCTGAATTTTGCTAATTTGCTATGCTTGTAGAAATCTAAAATGGTGTCCCTTTTGCCCAAACTTGAGGCACCTTGTAAACATGTTTGTGAAGGCTGTATTTTTGGCCAAATGTAGTGTTCCTCCTTCCCAAAAGATAGTTCAGTTTGAGTTTCTCATAGGTTGCAGCTTGTTAATAGTGATGTTTGTGGTCCTATGCAAGCACCTTCTTTTGGGAACTACCTTTACTTTGTGACTTTTATTGATGATTTCACTAGGCATCCATGGGTGTATCCATTGAAAGCAAAGTCCGAAGTGTTTATGTGATTCAAAAAGTCTTTGATTTTGGCTAAAAATCTATCAGAATGTAAATTTGGGCAACCTCCTCTCTAATCGAGGGGGGAATACATGTCTTCTAATTTAATGCAATTCAGGTTGTGTGTGGGATAAAATATCAATGTACAGCATCATATACACCTCGACAACACAGATTTGGAACAGGTCTTCATGGAGATGGTGAGGTGTTTGGTCAAAAGTCAAGCTTTACCACATAGCTTCTAGCTTGAGACTATTATGTGGGCAACATATGTACTTAATGGGTGTCTTACAAAACAATTTTTGCTTTTATGATTTTTTCTCATCTTTGTCTTGGTTCTTTGAATGTGCAACATTTGCATATTTCTACTTACTAGTAGAAGAGCTCCATTTTCCTTTGCCCTTCTGACTAGCCAGGAAATCTTGATTTGCAACATGCATAATGGACCTGTTTTGCCTGGAATGATCTTCTTGCAAGAGAACAGAGACTAACTCCTCAAATGACAAGGCATTTGGATTGCCTTTCATAATCCACCGAACAGTAGAAGCAAAACTCTGAAATGAATCAGGAAGACCATTCAAAACGGCCTACACAAGTGAGCTATCTGGTATAACCTCATCAGCAGAAATCAATTGTTCCTTCAAGTCTTTGATCTTTGTTAGGAAATTTTCCATAGAATCACCTTCATTCATGTGCTCACTCTCCAACTGTTTTCGGAGGTAAGCAACACGAGTCTCATTCCTAGCTTGGTACAATGTGGTAAGTGTATCCCAAGCATCCTTAGCTGTTCTGCAAGAGCGAATATGAGGAATAATGGCACGTTTGACAGACAAAGCTATCAATGCATGTGCCTAGGCATCTCTGCCATCCCAACAAATCTGCTCTGCAATAGGTGCAGTAGAAAGCGTAACACGAACAGGAATATGCAGAATATCACCATCTTTGACACATTCTACATCAGCTTCAATATCTGCAATTGTAATAGTTGCAGGTGTAATAGGACGTTTTTCGACACCCTACACAATGTTCCACAGTCCTTTTGCAACCAACACATGTCGCATCATATAAGCCCATAACGGGTAGTTGGTACCATCCAACTTATCCTTAACAGCCAACATACGGAATACATCACTGCTTTCAGCTATGGCCGGTGACTAAAATACCTCGATGCAAAAAATTGACTGTATCTAAAAAAGTTGAATAGAACTGCCCATATGAATCTCACTAGACCTGTAGCAAACTTCGAGATGCTTATATTGGCAAACAGAAATTGGTATATACCTTTGGCACAAATGGATGAAATAGCCTGCACAAGCACTACAATAGTGCATTCGGAGGCCGAAACAAGCTCAGATCGCGATTTCGACACATAGAGCGAAGATGTTTTGATCTTGGGAACACGCTGAGTATGATCACCAAAATTCGTGCGATTCTGAGACTGCAACCGGAGGAGTGTCGATGGCACCCTAGATGAAGCGACGAACTGCTCTGATACCAATTGTTGGAGTTAGACGTCTGTAGAAGCACGTGAACAACACAAGGAAGAAGAAGAAGCTTGGAGCACAACACACAATACTGAATGTATTACTAGAGAATGTACAAAGATAAGTAGCCCATTAGGGCAATAGGCGTATATACTAGCCGGGGGAAAAAAACCTCCTAAAGAGGAAAAAAAGTGCCCCGGCGGTCCTAGTGTGTTCACACACATCACTACCTAAATATATCAACACGGAGCTCGTGAATGTCTAGCAAGATTTCTAACAGTGGTGCACATTATGTAGGGTATTTCGCATCCTATCCTCTATCCTAGTAACAGTACAA